>JAUMJL010000856.1:0-263814 GCA_033558185.1 Dromococcyx pavoninus
GGGGCCCGAGCCCCGCCCGCGCCTTAAAGTGGCCGAGGCTGCCGGGTGGGGAGGGGCGGGGCGAGGCGAGCGGTCACTCTGCACCTCTCTGAACGTCTACCCTAGGCGCTGGCTGAGGTCCCGGGCCGCTCTCCGCGTCCCCTCAGAACCGTGGCCCAAAGGCTCTACTCATCCCTCCCGCCGCCCCTCAGAGCTGTGCCCCTTAACCTTCCTGCAGCCCCTCAAAGCTCTGCCCCTCAGCGCCACGTTGCCCCCGCAGGCTCCCCTCATCCACCCCAGCGGCTGTTCTCAGCTCTCTGTTGCCCCCGCAGGCTCCCCTCAGCGCCGCCTTACCCCATCAGCTGCACCACAGGCTCTTCTCACCCCCCGTTGCCCCCGCAGGATCCCCTCAGTCTCCCATCAGCCACCCCACAGGCTGACCTCAGCCCCCTATTGCCCCTGCCATCTCCTCTCAGCCCCACCTCGCCCCTTCAGGATCCCCTCAGACTGCTTTCAGCCCCCTGTTGCCTCAGAGGTGTGGCCCACAGCCTTCCTGCTGCCCTTCAGCCACCCGTTGCCCCCTCAAGCTCCCCTCAAAGTTCCCGCAGCCCCACAGGCTCCCCTCAGCTCTCCATTGCCCCTGCTGCTCCTGTCAGCTGTCCTGAAGGTTCCTCTCAGCCCCACATTGCCCTCACAGGCTTCTCTCAGCTTTCCTGTTGCCTCCTCAGGCTCCTCTGAGCCCCCCGTTACCCCCTCAGCCACCCATTGCCCCCTTAGGGCTGTGCCCCTCAGCCTTCCCACCGCCCTTCAGATCCCTGTTACCCACTCAGGTTCCCCTCAGCCACCCCACAGACTGTCGCCAGGCCACCATCGCCCCCACAGGCTTCTCTCCATTACCCCTGCAGGCTCTCCTCAGCTGTCCCTCAGGCTGCCCTCAGCCCCTGCGGTCCCCTCAGGCTACTCTTAGCCTTCCGGCCACCCCTCAGGCCCCCACACCTCTCCTTATCTGGACTCTGACTCCCCATGCTGTCACATCAGCCCCACACCCAGGGGTGGGAGCAGAGTCTCCCATCGCTGTAGCCCCCAGGGAGCTCCTTCACTCTCACCTCAGCCTCCGCCATCTCCTCATGGTGCCATTTCTCTCCTTCCTCTTCCCTGACCCACAATCAGGACTTTCCCAAGGACATCATGCAGCCCATTGGTGCCACTTCCCACACCTGCCCAAACAGAACAGGAGAAGCTAGCGGAGGTCCCAAGGCCACTGACACTGCCATTCAGATCTACCCTTGGCATCCCAGAGGGGAAGCGCTTCCCCAGCCCCTGTCAGCATTCCCCAGGGTCTGAGACTGTCCTGTGGCCAAAAAGATCTCCATAGGCATGAGCTGGTGAGCAGGCCTAACCCTAACCCTAACCCTAACCCTAACCCTAACCCTAACCCTAACCCTAACCCTAACCCTAACCCTTTGGGCTTGCCTGCAAACTTGTATTTAAAGAAGAATAAATATAAGGCAGTTATGACAATACCAGAATTTCCTGTGTGGGGGATGATTTAATCAGATTATGCCTTCCTCAGATCTGAGGGTTGCCAGCTTGAGGCCCCTCATAATGCAAGAGAAGATGGGCCCAGCCCTGGTCCCTGACATCAGCACAGGTTGAGGAAAGAACCCACCGTCGACTGGAAAGAAAAAAAAAAAGCCAATTGTTTTGCTTCCACTCTTCTTTTTTAATGAAACACTTCCCAGTGTTTTAAGCAAAACATGACTTTTCATTTTTAAATTTCCTTTCGAACCATTAAAATGTTTTAAAGTGGTTGAAGGCAAAGTGAGATGTTTTGATTTTTGTCGCTATGAAATGTTTCACTCAACACGTTCCTTGTATTTCTTGATTTGCCAATATTTTTCAAAGGTTTGTGCTTTCTCGCCCAAGATCTAACCATATATTTTTTACTCTTTTGAAAAAACAAAGAAAAAAGGGAGAAAAAATATCCTTTATCTCCACGGCTACCCAAGAAGTGGAACTTTATCCAAGAAATAAGGAGCCAAGGGACTCCTCTCCAAAGGTTCAAACTCTCAGACACTCAGTCATCCTGTTGCTTGATTGCCTACACACCAAGTCTAGACAACCCTAGCAGGGACTCCCCCATCCCCAGAGGTCAGTCCAGGGCCTTTTGGGATTGATTTGGACCAGCTCCAAGGAGAGGCAGAGCAGAATGTGTGCAGCAGAAAAGGGAGCAGTGACTGTGGGGGAAAGACAGGGACATTAGGGACCACAGGACATGGTGGCCTGCTGACCCCACAGACACTTGTATTGTACATCCTTCCCTTATTTCCCAAGTCGCAAAAGGATGCCTCAGGCAGACGTGAGGCTGGCAGGGGGCAGAAGAGCCTTTGGCTCCCAGCCTGGATAGAGTACAAGATACAAATGGGGCGAGGTGAGTGGTCTTGGGGTCGGTGAGCCCCAGGCAGCCCCACAACATCTCACAGGGAGAGGGGCAGAGTGATCTGAGCGGCTCCAGGGGAGACAGCCCAGCCTGGGGCCATGGAGGAGCCATCAGGACAAGGCAGAAATGGCTAGGACTCTGCCACTGCTGTCTGCTGGAGTCTGTAAAATCCTTCCTGTCAGAGATAACTAATCCTAGGGCCTTTACACCTCCTCTCCTGAAAAGCACATTTCATTCCTCTGTCTCCAAGTGCATGAGATTGCAATAGGTATTACCAAAAATATTCCCCATGGGAGCTGACACCATACTCCCTTAAAACCAAACGCCTTCACCCCTCCTTCCCCAAGACACAAGCAAGCGCTATGCTCTATTACCTCTACACCCACTAAATCTTTCTGAAATAAAGAATAAACATTTACACCACACATAGTGTAAGTGTATGTGCCAAGCTGCATTGCTTCCTCTCCTCTGTGGTTGTTATAAAGTGGTTTTGTTTCAATGGTGAAGCAGATGGACAGATTCCAAGTCTGGCGTCCCTGCTTCCTCTGAGTGTGTCTAAAGCTATCTTTGGTTTATCACAGATTCCTGAAGAAAACGTTTATAGGAGCCTCTTGTTTAAAATCTTGGCTCCATCACAGCGTAATTCCTATTATTTATTAAATGAAAATCAAGCTGTTGTTAATGTACCATTACTATGGCAAAGTGGAACCCTTGCAAATGAAGGCCAGGAGGGAAGCCTTTCCCCGTCATCGCCGCTCAACAGTCGTGCTACAAAGCGGCCTCCGGGCCTGTGACTCATTGGTGAGGAGAGCCATGGACTCTTTTCCTTTGCTGTCCAAAACCTGCCATCCTAGATTAAGACAGTGTACAGAACACCATCAGAGGGGCTTAACCAGGGATGCTTCTGTAGCCATGGCCCTTCTCTATTCACCATGACCAAATTAATGTTCCTTCCTCTTCTGCAATTTTCTTTCTTCTTCTGCAATTTTCCTCAAGTGTATTCCATGGAAAATACAAAGCCCTTCCTATTTCACACAACACAGTGAGCTCCATATGGATGGTCTCTCTCATGCTGAAGTGCACTTGAGTTCATGCTCCTACCCAGTCTTCAGAGGAGACTCTTACATTTGCCCAGAAATGTTGTGTTGCTGCTTTGAACTGATTGTTTATTTGTCAGTTTAGTCATTAACCTTCTTCCTTACTCCTTTGGCTTTTGCTAAGACAGAAAATGTCAAAGGGAAGGGAAATAGGCTCAGAATGATTTCCCCTGGCGAAGGATCCCGGTCCCCAGAAGCAAAGAGAGCTTTCTCATCAATTTTAGCAGAGACACGGCTTCACTCACGGTGCCAGGTTAAATCAGCATTCAGGTTTGTGTCTTAGACTTCAACCAAAGTACCTGCGTCTTCTGGGGCGATCTCAATCCATAGATCTCAAAGCCCTTTAAAAACAAGCTTGATATTGCTGATCCCAGTTAAAGGAGATGGGGAAAACTGGCCAAGCAGTGGGAAAGCCAGAAATGGATTCCCACTCCCCCCGTTCCCAGCCTCACACTCAAACCCCTGCAGCACACTGACTGTACAGTGGTCATGGTGTATTCTGTTATGAAATGCACATCTTAATTGCTTCTTAACGTTTCATATTCACAAAATTATCACAAACAACCTGAAATTGGGTGAAGGATTACAGCCAAAGGAGAGGGGATCAACTGTTCACGCAAAAATCTGTTGCACATCTAAACTTTTTGTTTGTTTCTTATTCAAATGCAAGTAACAAAGTTCTTACCAGGGAAAGTTTATCAAAAAGGAAAACGGCTTTTCCCAATGGCTGACATAAACATCTAAGTGCTACCAAACATATTTACATGTTTGAAATAGATGGTATAATTACAATGAGTTATAGTCAATATTCAGTCTTTCCCTGGTTTAAATGCTACCTTCTGATACAGCACAACACATCCTTTAATTGTGATCATGTGCTCTTTCTTAGAGACTGCTGCAATTTTTTTCCCCACAAAAACATCTATAATTGAAAAGAAAATGGCATTGTGTAAAAAAAAATTCTCTGCCCTCCTGGAAATAAACAGGTGATTTCCCTTATGGAATGTCCTATTTATGGGACTTCTACATCACAGCAAACCATCTGCAAAATCATTTTGGATATTTTTCCAGACTCCAAACTTGAATTTCACCAAGGAAATGCAGTTTTTGAAAACAGAAAAAAAAAATCCAACACAGATTTTGAAAACAAGTCAGGTAAAAGCTATCAGAGGAAACATCAGCAAAAGCAGTCACAGAATCCTTCAATAAAACCAGGTCCATTCCAGACTCAACATAAAAGGCCTTTTTCCCTCTTTCAGCCAATCCGATGTTCCTCAAAGGATACAAAATAGCTGTTAAATCCACTTTTATCTGTCGTCTCACACTCTGCACAGTGCTTTTAAGAAGAGAAAGCCACATTAGAGGGACAAAATACATGAGTGGATTCCACAGCTTCTCCGTGAGATTTCACAAGTCAGGCCTCCAAGCAAGACCTCCTCTTCATCACCCAGCAGTAGGGGCTGACTTTTGTAGTAAACCCATTTGTAGAGGAGTTACCAAAGAGGTATATCCCTACCCTTCATTTACAGATGGAAAAATGGAGGTTCTCACACAAAGGTGAACATGTAATATCTGCCTTGATCATAGTGAAATAAATCCCTGCTGCCTCATGTGAATTATAGGCATCTAGAATGACTTTTTTTGTGGCTCAGATACAGACACATGTTTTGGGAATGTTTTCCACCAGATCATCTACCTTCAAGTGGTCTTTGTGGACTTCATCTGTAGGCAGGAGTTGGTTTTCATCTCTTGAGGTTTCCTTAGATTTCCAAGGTTGAGAAAGGTTTAGAACAAAGAGTCTCAGCTACAGGATTCTGATTTCATCTTCATAAAAGAGTTCAAAGACAGTTCTCAACAGCCCTGAATGAAGGGGTAGGGCAAACGCCTTCTGCTCCTCTGCAGCATAAAATTGGTGGGAAGTGTTCCCCCATCCAAAGGTCTGCCAAGAGGACCCTAGCTGCTCAGTGAGATACAGCCCTACCATCCCACGCACCTCTCAAGCTGGCCTTCACCCCAAAGTAGTGAGCAAAGGGGTTACAATGAGCTACTCAAGTCTCTATACCATTAAACAAACCAACAGCTCCAATTTGCTGACTTGCTTTTCCATGAAATCTCCTCCTTGGCTTGTTCACAGATTCCTCCAGTCTCCTTCACAGGGGTTTTGACCCAGTGTTCCTGCAGGCTTTCCTGTTATCAGCTGTCCCATCATTTCTGCACAACTGCTGAAGTTGGACCTTAGCCTTTCATTTCATTTTCATTTGGCTTCTTCCCCAACTTCCCATATTTGAGCACTTTGCTTATTACCAGTCTGGTCCCTCCTGTACTTCACTCAGCTCCATTCTACTAATTGGTTCGAGTGTGGGACCAGCATTCCCTAAAACAGAGCCACTTCCTCTTGCACGCAGTCATTGCCACGCATTCAACACTCTCCCCAGACTCCCAGAGTAGGAGCAACACTTCCTCTCCAAAAGGTGCTGCTGTCCTTGACTGAATGGGTCTAGACAGTGATCGATATAATCACTGATATATGATTGTGTCCCATATTGGTTCTTCACAGCCCAGGAAACACGTCCCCTGGCAGGCCCTGAAGGTTGTAGGACAGATAGGCTTCACAACCAGACATACATTTTCCCTGTTGCTCTTATCAACAGCTTTCACATTAATATCCCTGAATTTCACACCACCTTGGGAAGCACTAAACTACAAATAGCCAGCCACCTACAACTAGGATGTTCACTTTAATTCCTGTGAATTGAAAATATTTGGATTCCCATGCAGTCAGATGAACTATCCTTGTCGATGACCTTGTCTTTCCAGAACACAAGTCACTACCACTTCCCCGTGGCTCCCAAGGTCATAAAGAGGTGTCAAAAGCACTTGCCTCTCACTTTGTGAGTAAAGAGGCAGTGCGACAGAAAGTATAAGCACAAAGCACAGCAGCAGCTCTCCCACTCCAGACCCAACCCAAGTTCACCGATGACTTTTCTTTCCCTGGTCGACTGGGCAGGAAACCTGCAAAGCTTAATTTCTTACCACGCTTTCCCAGGAGGAAAAAATCTCACCTAGAATTGCTGTCAAGTCGCATATCGTATCTCACCCAAAAAAGATTTAGGCAGGTTAAGCCCGGGAGAAAGAGAAACTATCAAAGGCTGCTTGTTTGATAAGGGCACATCTATACTCCAGCAGCACCCAGATACTGTGGGACATGTGGAGCTGGAAGTGGGACTAGGGGAGCAGGTTGCCCTCCCTCACCACTGTTCTCCAGAGGGGAAGCCAAAAAGAACAGATTGTCACTAACTCTGAATGAGAGCAAAGCCTGCCGAGCTAAAACTGTTCACATGTTGCAGCGAGCTCAAAGCAACTTCACACTCACATTCAATTGGTGGCCCAGGAACCCCGTTAGCTCAGCGCCCTCTAAGGAAAGCCACAGCCCGGAGAAATGGAAAGTCAAGTTCACTGGGATTGTGGCTTTGTTGAGCCAAAGGAGGTGGATGTTTCAGACACTACTCTGGAAAGAGATCGCATCCTCCGAGACTGCTCTATTTAGCAGCAGCTTTAACCTTCCCAGCCTCCATTCAATGAGAGCAGAAGTCAAAGTGTCCACGGAGTGGGGATCTTTGGGAGAGGGCCAGAAAATATCTGCCAGGGGGTTGGAGAAAGGATGAGGGTGCTGTGGTCGCAGAAATGGGGAAGACAAAAGGACACGTACAACTCAAAAAAGCTACCAACACCTCTAACGTGGTGCTTTTCCCCCAGACTTATACTGGGGAATGCCCTCAAAGGATGAAAATCAATAAACCTTGTTTGAAGCAGTATCAATTTACTGAAAGTAAAGCCTTGGCTTTCAAATATTAGAGGCCCTAAGTGGATGTTGCATGGGAGCCTGAATTTCAAGGCCTGGGCTGGAAAGACCCCACTCAGCTCCCATTGTCTGGGCCCCAAATAAAAGAGCTGAAACTCCTCCTGTGTTCCAGGCTGCTCAGCTCCTTCCTCCAGCTAACTGTTCTTTCCCCAGCTGGATAATCTAGTTTGGAGCAATACAAGAATTAGGACAGAGAGAAAGACGTTGGCAGAGCACAAGGAGGAGCAGAAGAGTCATCCCAGATTGCCATTGCCCCATGGAACTGGCAGTGTTGGACTCCCAGCAGCTGGATGACGATGGGGTGGGAGGAGAGAAATGGGAGCAGACCACCATGAGCAGAGGGGAAAGGGAGAAGTGGCAATGAAATTTTGGATTTGCGGGGAAGGGAACACAGGTGTTCTGTAGTTATCAACCCCACCCCTGACTAAAATGCGTGGCCTGGGACCAGCCCAGGGTGGGCAGCAGATGCAAAGGTAGTGAAAGGTTATTGTGGTCACCCAGAGGTGCCCTATGTCTTCTCCTCAGAGAACTGCCCCAGGCACACAGGGTAGTGTTTGGTATCTTAACCCACTCCCAGGCCAGGCCTCATACTGCCTCTACTGCACAGCCCTCAGCTCTGCCCACAGCAGCCAACAGGTCCTGCTGACTCCCAGTTCACCCCGCCTCCCAGTGCTGCTCTGTCTTCCCTCCCACCCTGCTCAATGCTGGGAGCTGGGAATGAAAACCATCCAACCAAGACACATTCTCAATATCCAGCCTTTTCTATTTCCACTTCTTCCTCCCATTCATCTGAGACAGAGCCAGGCTGAGAAGGGTCAAACTCACCACGTGAACCTCAAGGCTCAATATAAACCATGGAGAGCAGTTCCCAGGGCTTGGGCTGGAGAGTGAGGAAACAACAGGCACATCTCCTGAAACCTCAGCAGCTTGCCAGTCTTGCAACGTGAAATCCAGGCTGCCAGGGACTGCTTAGAGCTAACAGCAGTGCTTATTTTCATTTGAGCTAAGGGGCTGACTCAAAAGCTTCAGGCAGACACTATTGCAGATAACAAGAAAGGGGTCTCTTTACACATACACTCTGGACACATCTGGCCAGCTGCCGCTCCTGGGCACTGCCATGTGGTTGAAGCCAAAGGCATGACTGAAGAAGAGCAAAGGCAGAGCTCCATGAAAAAATAGCAATATCCATTCCTTTCATAACAGCACCTCTGACTCTGCTGGCAAAAGAGAGATGGAAGCTTGGCCGGGTCTGGAGCACAGGGCAGACCCCTGTTGGTAGCATCCTGCTTTACTCCTTGACCAGAGAGGTGTTATTTACCAAAGCATGTGCAGCCCACCTTCATAGCCTACATGACGTAGCGTTCTTCAAGGTGGTGCTTGGCAGACTGCGTGTGGACCGGTGGCCACAGGTAGAGCTTGCAGTGATGCTCTCAGTGAGGAGTAACACCCCAGAGGAACACAGCTCCTGGGAGACTCTACAGCCTGCTCTGGAAGAAAAACAGCCCCTGAACACCTTGGCTTCACACAGGACAGGGACCTTCACTGCACAGCGCACTGTTCATCTGTGCGTGGATGGACCCAAGCAGCAACAGGAGGGACCTTCACCAGGAGCAAAGTTTCATTCACAGCTGTGAAGATGTACCTGCATTTTGATGTCAAGTTATCAAAGAGAGTCATTCCAACGACAGAGCAAGCTACAGTAACCCCCACTGTGTGGGACATGTTTAGTCTGACTCCATTCAGCCACAGGTCTTTCCCTGCACCAGAAACCCAAGCAATACCAGTGAAATGAGGACAGCATGGCACCAGATTTACTCTGTGCAGCTGGGATCAGACTCTGGCCCTAGCTTTTACACAGTTTTTTTATCATCTCCCCTCACCACCGCTTAACTCCAACCCCAAGTGCTGGAATAACAAAATACCATCAATTAAGTTGCCTCAGAGGAAATAAAATGCGCAGTTTTACAGTCCTGAGCCAGAGCCCTGTTCTCATGCTTCATGATGAAAGAAGTGCTTCATGCTGCAAGAAGCACTTGCATTAAAAGGCAAATATTATTATTGCTTGCTTTTTTCTTTGGAACCCAGAGCAGATGAGAGAGAATTAATAATATGGAATCAGAGGAGCCCCTTAAAACAAGAAATCAATGTATCTAGTCGTTAGCTGATATAGGACCAGATGGATCCTTCATGAGAGCAGAAGAATGGTCTTGGCTTAGTACTGGAATTGCAGCAGGAAAAATCTGTGATGGGACATAAGAATCCCTTAGTGATGGACTAAAGACAAAAAAAATATAAATGCAATTTCAGAATCTTCCCATTAGGCAAGAGTTTCTGGAGTGAGCATCTCTTCCCACTTGCTGGAGCATCCTTCCCCTGGCTAAAGAGGACCGAGCCGTGGTGTCTGTTGCACACACAAATCCCACACCGTGCTCTTTCGGGCCTGTTTGAGACATGGCTCCCCAAGCTGCATCATGTGCAAAGTGAAGTCACCTGAAGAGTGTCGCTTTAAAAGCCATGGAAGTGCAGAGAGCAGCACCAGCAGCAGTCAATAGCAATTTCCACCACCGGGTCGATACCATCTGATGGCTGTGTAGCTGTAAAGATTGTTTCACACGCATATCAGGAGGTGGGCAGGGGCAGGAAAAGTGGAATTGGTTTTAATGATTGCAGGATTCGAAGTACTCCTGGCTCTCTCTCCCTCTTCTTCTTTCACAAGAAATACACACACAAAGAGTCAGAAATCAAATTCCCAGCCCTGTCAGTTCCTATCACACCAGCTCCCCAGCTTGGACTCCTTCCCAGTTTGCCAGGGAAGCTTCTCCTAATCCACTGAGAAGTGCATTAGGGGAGATTCAGTTGCAGCCTGTGTCCAAACTTCCCTGCAGTTTCAAGTCATTAGCTCCACCGGTTTGGACACAGAGCTACAGCAGAAGAGCACTGCTCAGGTTCAAACCCAAAGGGTTTCCAGATGAGGGTAATTTGTACTATTTTACCCCACTGGACAAGATCAGCATCTCATTTTGCTAGATGGGCAGGGAATAGCAGGAAAGCACAAACAGCTAACACAAAAAAAAAGGAGGGAGGGTATCCATTTTGCAGAGAAAATGTGTGAATGGCTATAGCCTAAAAAATAATAGCACATTGTGTTTCTATTGCCTCATAAAGTGCTTCTCAGCCAGTGACTCCAGTGGCAACACATGAACAAACGTGTCTTGGTCAGTGTTAAGAGCATTGCAGTGGGATGAAGGGGGCCGGTTCTATGGCCTGGGGTTCCCAGGGCTGGACCCCTGGTGCTCTTTGGCTCCTGGAAACGTGCTGAAATAGCAGACGCTGCTGCTGTTCCCTTCTGTGTGTCTGTCTGCCTCCTGCCTGAGGCACAGACTCTTTCTTACAGGGTTGCACTAGCCAGAGCTCTGACCCCTGCTAGGAAAACCTTTCAATTGCTTCTACAGTAAATGAAAGCCAAGACTGTATCTGATTTTCAGGAAATAAAGAATATTAGTTGATTCTTTGTCTTCCGATTCATTAATTCATGGACATCTAAACACAAACTTCTCGCTCACCATCACAGAAATAAGCAAGATAATTATCCAAGGAGCTGATCCTGCAGCAGTCTCTTTCCTGGCCCTTAGTGCCTGGGCACCAAGGTGAAGAGCAAAGCTGGCTATCTGTAAGTATCTCTCTCTGAAAACTGGGACAAAGCAGCCTGTCCACGGTCCATCAGGTTGTGCCAGATGGACACAACCTGCCTCCTCTGCTCCTCTGATCATTTCATAAAACACAAGTGATCATTGTCTAACGTGCCCATCATAGAATATTTTATTGACACCCTCATTTAGGCCTCATACAATAACTGAGAAGCAAACACAATGGCCATAGGCATATGCTACCAGCAGGTCTTTCTTTCACCTTGTAGGATGCCACATGAACCTGGGCACATACACACACCTCAGTTTGCTGCAGCATTTTATATATATATTTTTTTTTTAATGAATACATGAGCATTTCAGGACCTCACCACGAGCTTGTTTCTTTCCTGGAAAGGATAACACAACATCCACAGTGTTTGGAAGCATGCTGCCAAAATCTCAGCCTCAAGAGTCCTTTCAGAAGCAGAAATGGCTGGTAACAGTACCCAAATCTCGACGCCTGGAAATGGTGAATGAGACAGAACTTCACTGCAAGGGCTGGAAAAATTTAAGAGGGGCAGGCTGCAATTAGCAGGGTTTGCTGGCCAGCAATGCAGAAGAACCTGCAGATGATGAAGCCTTGAGATTCAGAGCTGTTGAGGCCAGGCAGACCACCCTCATCAACTACACCTACTCTGGTACTGTGCAAGTGGAAGAGCTGTAGGAATTTAAGGTCAACGTGTGCCTTGGCTGCAGGACCCATACACACACACACACACAAGAAGAACACCCCTGGGCCCTGTGACACCTTCCCAGCAAGTCTACAGCTTTGCTAATTAATTACAAGCCAGCACTCACCACCCCTTCTGCTCCCAATAAACCAAAACGTCACAAAACTCACGATGCATTTAAAAAAAAATCCTAAAACTATTATTTTTGTTTGTCTTTTGGGTCACGTTTTCGGGTCTCTGCAAAAATAAAGTGGGAGGTCCTTGTGGTGTGAGTCCAGAGGCTGGGACTTTAAATAAAATCCCACGCACTGAGAGATGCTTAAGGCAGTGGCAAGCACCGCTTCTGCTCTGCCTGTGCTCAACCCTGAAAAAGACTGAAAGGGCTCTGTTTGCTCAGCAGTCAAAGAAAATCTTTGTCGTGACTTGATCCCAGATACCCACAGAGTGAAAATAGCTGAGCCTGGCATGTTTGTTAGGTTCACAGGTAAAAGGTGCAGTAAGCAGTGAAACCCAAAATAAATAGTGAGAGTTGACAGCACTGAGTGAGGGAACCTTGAACAGGAAATAAAAGACAACTTTGACCAGTGACAGCAGTTAATTACCAGGTCTGGTTACCAAGGGAAATGGCAAACTCATCATCAGTCAGAGGTGGCCCATAGAGAATGGATGTCTTCCAAAAGCGACACTCCGGTTCAGCATCAAATTTTTGGGTTCAAGAGCATCTCTCAGAGGAGAACAACACCCTCCATCACAGCCTCCGTAGGTGATGCTGGCCTGAGTTGCCAGGCGAGCAGGTGAAGGGCTCAGTGCTGCAGAGCCCCTGCCTCACAGCCCAGCCTCTCCTCAAGCCTGGCTCCCACTGGTTCCACTAAGGCTGGCTCATGGGGCCCAGCCAAGCACTGAAACCCTGTGCTGACCACGGCCCTTTTCCAGATGCCCCACCTGAGCTGGGCTCTGAGTCCTGCCCTCCACCACGCTCAGCCCCAGCGTGCTGCTGCCCACCCTGGAGCTCTGCTGTCGCACTCACTGCACCGAGCTGGCTGCTCAGCACAGCCAAGGAAGCAAAATAATGAGCTCCTTTTATGATTTTTTTCCTTTACTCCTTTTAGTCTCTGCATCTGCTCCTTCCTTCCTTTAGCTGCCATGCAAAACCAAGCCCAAAATACACTCTCTGGCTTCTGTTTACCTTTTCAGGCAGTTTCCCTGATGCCCAAGATGCTGATTTGAACTGACCTCTCTCTCAATGCCACCTTATCACCAACTCAGCCCCCAATCTCTTCTTGGAAGCAGAAACAGAAATCCAAGGACAAAGCAGCCTTGGCATCCCTGAATGTGCTCCAGCCTCTCAATCTCCCAGTCATCATGCGGGGGAAAAGCAAAATGGATCAGAGTGTGACTTCCAGCTTTGATTGTGGATACAGAGAGTGGAACACCAGCTCACGCATTGCAGTGCTGCAGTCCCTGCATGGAAGTGGCTTCCTAGATCCCAAAGGGCAGAGCTATGCTCTCAACCCTCCTTCTGCACCAGTTAATATGGCCAAATTAAAGAGGTTTCAGAAGAAACAGCAGCAGGCACCTGCTGCTTCCCTGACCCTTGTAAATCCAGTCTCTTGAGTCAATGGCTTGTTTGGAGAGAGCCCTCAGTTTGTTTGTCTGGGCTCTAGTGATAATAGCTCTAATTTATCTCTGAGCTGGGCAGGCATGTCTAATATGTTTGAGTATTTAGAAGCATTACAGAGGTTTTATTTGGTCAATTGTTTCTTGAAATCCTTTCCCACACACAGAACAGCCGTGCAAAGGTGGAACCACCTAGGAGCCACAGCCAGTCTGGGAAAGGAGCACATTCCAGGGCTGCTGGGCTCTTCAAAAGGAGGCTCAGTGGCCCCACAGCCGTTAGTGTCCCATCTCAGAAATTAACACCAAGCAGCCAGCCTTTGAACGGCAGCCAATGACAAGACAGTCTGGAATATGCCACCACACCTCCTCCTGCTTAGACCTTCCAATCCTGTTCACTTTATCATATTTCCTCCACGCAGACACACTCTGTCCCAGCTCAGACTTGATTAGACAGGGTTAGCTTGGCATCTGCACCAGCAAATACAGCAAAGTTGGCCAACACTAATCTTAAATGAACCATTCCTGCACATTGAGGTCTGTTCTAGATAAAATCAGATGCACATTAAGCTGGATCCCAGCAGCAGGAGTTAACCTGAGTCAGTGCTGGGGAACAGTAGAACCAGTCACAGGTGATCCAACTCCCAAGTTCATTACATCTCAAACCTACATGGCTTAACACGCTATTGTGCATCACCTGCGCTGTGCTCGCAGACCCAGGCGTGCTTCGGCCCGTGACAAATGCAAGGTCACGTGCTTCAGCTTAAATCACTTTCGTGGACGTTTCAGCAATTCTTTTCATGCCATTTCAGCTAATTTTAGCTTTGAGCTGAGAGGCTGTTACTGAGGTTCAGCTGACTGGTGGCAATTTATCAGGTCACCCTGTTGCAGTATGGAGCCTGATCCAAATCGGCTCTGCCCCCTCTGATCTTCCTTTTCCAAATGTGGGAGCAGGAACATTGAGAACCAGACCTGTTGTACAGAACCTATAGCTCCAGAGCAATTTAATGGAGCATTTGTGTAAGCAAGGCCATGTTGCTCCTTGTGCCCACTCTCCATACCGAGATGCAACCAGCGCTGGGGTGGAGCGTGTCGGGCATTGTGCACCACCAGGCAGCTGGGAGGAAACGACACTGCAGGATGCGATCATGGGGCTAATTTATAGAGGCCGAATGTAATTACTTACCCTGGCACGTGGCCAGGACACCAAGGTTAACACCCTCACTCTCCAAAGAGTGCCAGGGGAACACTAGAGGGATGCTGCCAAGTCGTTTTTATATGCCTTGACTTCAGGTGTTGCAAACAGCAAGCTTTAGCAAGGGCCAGGCAGAAGGAGAAGGGTCGCCATGGAATTTTTTAAACAGTGAAATAAAAGCAGAGAGGTGCTTTTTGGCTTGGCTCTTTGGTTTTGGTTTGTGGTTATTTTTTAATTTAAACCTCAATGTGCTGCACCAGGGACCAAAATACGAGAGCCCAGCAGAAAATGAGAGCTTGCAAATGCATCCTCCGGTTGCTTTGTAAAATTTTGAGCCTCTCTTGGTTTTGCCAGAGAAATCTTGTGAGGCCTTGAAAAAACATTGCTTCATCTCTGTCCCTGAGCTCTCTGTCTCTACAATGGCCTTGGCAGTGTCCGAGCCGTCATCTCCCAGAGCCAGGGCTGGTGCAGATGTTGTGTCTGTACTGTGTTCCACAGACTCCTACAGAGCTGACAAAAGTTTCTCATGGCTCTCATGTTTTTATTTTATTTTCACATGGGTTTAAAACAGATTGAAATAGGCCTTGTCAAAACTAAAAGCCACCGAATTTAGCCTTCCTTCCCTCTTCTGCCTCACACCTCTCATTTCCTGGAGTATTTGCAACAGGCGGCTGGTTGGGAGGTTTTCCCCAGCGGTTTTGTCTGTTATTTGTAAAGGTTTGATGAAAAATGCAAAAGAAAGGGAAAGAAAAAAATAAATCAGTTTCCAGGTGACCTCTGCCCTTCTGCAGCAGCTCTGCTCCCTGCAGTGACGAGGCATTGCAGCAGCCACAGCATCAGGGACCACATCCAGCATCTTTTGGGGTCAATGCAAACCCACCCTCTGCCTTCCCTGGAGTTTCTCTCCAACTCACTCTGGCCCTGAGGGATGTAGCAATGAGGGATACAATTCCTCTCGTTTAGAGTTTACTAGTTCAGCAAAAAAAAAGTCACAAACCTCCACCTCTTTGTGGTGCTGTGCTACTGGCAGGTGTCCCTGGAGCTTACTGGTCTGGAGGACTTCCCAAAACCTGCTGGCACAGGACCCTGGAGAAGCAGGGCTGCTGTCCCCACCTGGGTTTAGAGCAAAGCAAACAAAAAGTGTCACAAATACGTCCCTGTTGACTGTCCCACTGCAGGGGGTGAGCAAGGCTAGTCCTGCAGCACCCAGAAGATGATGTGGGCATCTCCTATCTGCTGATGAACAAAAAGAACTCCAGATAAGTGAAAAGCTCTCTGGCCTTCACCATCATCCATAAACCTGCAGGGGAGAGGGCAGGGCGGAATGTCACTCTCTGAGGGTCTAACAGGAGAGTAAGGACAAGCAGAGCAGGAACAGCAGCCACGTGGCAGAAATCCCTTTTGCAGGGCTGCATTGGCTGCACCCTCTGCTCAGCCTGAGGTGGGGCTCGGGACAATACCTGACACGAGAGCAGTGCCCCACACTCCCTGCTCCCGTGGCTGCTGGAGGGAACACCACAGCGATGCATGCAGGTGTGTTTATGCCCATATGCATGTCCCAGGCATACAGTGCATACTGAGATAAACAGTATTTCAAGAACAAACATTTCATTTTAAAAGTCACTGTGTGACGACAAGTTAATTATATATCCTATCATCTCTCAAACCCAAACATTTTGAAAGCTAGGAAATAACTAATTAAGATCATCATAAATCTTGCTCTCACAAGCCCATTTTCCTAAGAATTAGAAAGAAATACATGTTTCACCACAATGCAACATCCATAACTCTGACCTGTAAGATATTAATGACTAGTTCACAGGGTTTCTCTAACTAAACACTTTCTTGCAAAGGTTACCATAAGGGAGCACAAGGGTAATTATTTGGCAATGCTCTCCTGGCAATCTGACTTCCAATAAATTTGTAGACAGAGATAGTTATGAGAGGAAAAAAAAGGTGGAATTGGGATCCTTGTCCCTAAGACAAGCCACCCGACTTCCTCAGATCCATTTTCCTTTGAACCAGGACACATCTTATAAAGGAACGTAATTAAGTGCTTCCAGTTAAAGATTTGCCCCCTCTTCCTCCTTCACTCCAGACAACTGCTCCCAACTGGCTCCTTGCACCCAAATCTTTACCCACCCCTGGGGAATTTCTCTGATGCCTGTTTAGCCACAGCTTTGGAAAACAGCTCCCCATTTCTAGAAGGCAACTGCAGATCGATCCTGGATAGATAAATTAAATCCACCAGAGAAGACGCACAAAGCTAGGCCAGAACCACAACCATTAACATGCACGGCATAACTGAAGAGCTTAAGGACATGAACATGGAAGAAATCTCAATTTTTTTTTTAATTAGAGTGTGAAATGCAGGTGGGACAACCATTCAAGCAAGACTTTGAGCCTGGAACCATGTTTAAGAGGAAAAGGGTGGTCGCTCAGCATCAAGACTATGAAGGAAATAGATTAGGTTGGGGAGAGATCAACAGAGGAAGACACATCTGGAAATGAAGAAATACAGGAACAAAATGAAACTTGGCAGGACTTAAGCAGTGTTAGACCTTGAAGGGGAGACAGAAACACAGCAAAAAAATCATCATAAAAGGAGAGTAAGTGACAAAGTACGGCTGCTCTGCTCTCACGGTGGAGGTCAGTGTTGAGGTAGCTTGGATATGGCTCCAAGAATACATGAACGCTCGGTGCCTGGTTACAGCAAAGGCAAAGAAAGCACATGTAGATAAGTAGAAATAGCAACAATCTTCACCCGTGTGATGGTTCCAGAGCAGAGGGAGACAGATGCTCCTCATGGGCCATAACTCAGAGAGTCAGCATCTAGAAGCCGACCTCCACGACTGCAGGGCAGGAGGTGTAGCACCTCTGCTCAGCTCTACAAAGCCAGTGGGCTGATCTCAAGGGCCTGCAAGGCCTCAGAATGAGGTCTGGGCTTACTACATGGAAAATGAGCCAAAACGCAACACAGTGCTTGCAAATTTGGGTCTTAGTGGGCAACTCCTCAAACCAGCTTTCTAAATGAAACAGGACACATCCCATTGGGGTGGGAGGATGAGGATCATGGGACAAGGGACTGGAAGAAGAAGGAGAGACAGCAGGGTTAAGCCTGCAGAAGTGCCCTGCAAGATCTTGTGCTTCCTTTGGGCACAAAGAGCTGCTTCCGGCCCAGTGGCTGCCAAAACCAATCCACCTCTACATCCTTGAGCCAGGTCCACAGCAGGAGCAGAACCCCCTGGCTTCAGGGCAGAGTGGGCTTTAATGCAATCTAGGGTGGGAATTCATACAGAACTAAACATCGTGCTACAACAAGGAATCTCTCACACTGATGAAGCAGGTCCTGGTTTTGTGAAGGAAATTTGCAAGTGAATTTAGGCTAAAGGAGAAAAAGGCCCTTTTATACTGGAATTAAAATGTCTAGACAGAGCCTTCCTGGAGTAACTGGACCTGCATATACTGATCCTGATACACCTGATAAAACTCCCCATGTAGGCAGGAACTAAGAAATACTTTGGCAGAAATTCCAGCAGGAGCCATTTTAAAAGCCTTTGATCTCAACAATTACTTATGCCATGTCATGAAGACTGCGTTATGGCTGTTCATTACATGGACCCTAAACACTAGAAAGCCAGAGGATTTTCTTTGGCATCACCACGGCACAGACAGGGCTGGCCCTCAGCGTGAGGTCATATCTCCCTCTAGCTGCTGGTCTTGGGGACTCAGCAGCCGTTGACCACCCAACGCCTGCACAAGCTCCCCTCTAACCTCTCCTAAGTGCTGGCACTTCCAGTGCTGCAAGTCTTGGGGGTCACTTCTTGCTGGCTGCAGTGCTCCTTCAAAGAGTGCAAAGCAGCTCAACTATTGGAGAGGACATATTCCAAAAAGGAGGTGGAGAGGCCAAGAGTAAAAGCCACAAGGTTGATGGCTTCTTCAAAATAAGCTGGCTGGATTAGTCAGTGTGGTGTGCAGAGTCCAGGACCCTCTGCACAAGGGGTAACCCACAGCCAAGATACTGGTGGTTTATTTCCCCCTCTTAGCACAGCTAAAATCCACAACAAATATCTCCAAGTCAGGTTTCTCCCTCTGGTGTATAGCATGATCCAGCATCTGACCATCCCCCTTTCCAGGGACATGCTCCCTGCCACGAGTGGCCCCAACTCTCCAACTGGCCATTACGATGTTGCTACATCCCTCGCATCTTCAAGACTAGGACCAGAACTCGGTACCAAAATGTCACCATCATCACCAAAATGCCCCAGCAAGAGCAATCCCAGAGGGGGAGCTCACACCTGGGTCCTTGGAGGTGGGTTACTTGAAGATCATTGGGACTTCTTAGGAAGCAATGAGTAGGAAGGAGAGTCAGAGGAAGAAGGGAACTGGCTCCTCCATACAGACTCCACAGAGTCTGCAGTTCCTGGGGGAATGGCTGGAGGAGATTGTCCCTTCCAGATCCAGCCAGAAGGGAAACCAAGAGCTTCGGCCATTCTGTAGTGCGTCAGAGAGTGGCAAAGGAAGCTGCTTTGTTTGGAGGATGCCAAGCCTTTTTGTTTTTTGAAGAACAGGATGGGAGACTTGTTTTAAGGAGCTGGAGTCCAGTGACTGGAAGATGTCTTTCGTCACATGGGTCAGAATTGGTCTGGTTGGCCTCACTGGCATTTTCAAGTCAGGTTCTTCCTCATATGTTCATATCAAGAGGGGGAAACTTGTGCAAAACCTAGCCTGGTGGTCCCTTCAGCCAGCCACTGTTTAGCAAGGCTGGAGAGGTGTGTGGCTGTGAAGGAGAGATTTCTCATTCCTGCTACAAAGCCAGTGGTAACATTCCTCCCAAAAGGTGCAAACTGGGAATCACAATCCTCAACAAGAAAAACCCCACCACTTTCCTTAACTGCAACTTGTTTTCTTCTGCTGTATCTCAAAGTTCAAATACTCCAGAAGTGCAAACAGCTTTGAGGAGCAAGTGACAAAGAACAGCAGGAAAATGTCAACATTGCAATGACTAGAAGGGGTCCAGCTAAATTACTCACAAACCTCTGAAAAAAATCCTCCTCGGGTGCAGCAGGAACCTTTGTAGCACAAACAAAATCTTCAGCTCCAAACACTTTTCTAAGCCAAACTCACAAGAGAACTGAAATGGGACTTTACCACACAGCTGAGCACAACGCTGGGGCTCCTCTTCATCCCTGGAGCTGGCTTTCGTGCTATTCCAGCACTGATTGTAGCAGAGGCACCATGGGGCAAACGTGACTTCAAACCACCTTCCAGCCTAGGGCTGAGGAAGGTCAAGCATCTCTCCTCAATTCACCTTGCTTCTCCCAGGGTTTGACAGCAGAGCGTCCACATGGCAAGGCAATGGCTACAGCTCTGCTCTTCCTCCTAAGCAAAAGCTGGCTTTCCAGAGCCCCTCTGAAAGACCTGTAGAGGTGTAAGAGAGCCTTTCATGTCACCTGAAGGTCCCTTTGCCAATGTAACACAGAGGGACTCTGGCCTGAAGTCAACCATGCAGCAGACCTGTGACAGACCCCAGCAGGAGCAGTGTGTCTGAACCGCCACGTGCACACCCGCCCAGGCACACACACACTGTCCACCTTGCAAAGTTTCCCCTGGATTTTTGTTACCATGTCATCTATTAATTACCTAATTACATCTTCTAATTATGGGATTCCTCCAGTATTTATACTCATTACATAAATGGCGGCAATTACACTAATTAGGTTAATGATACAGGATAACAGTCTACAAATTGCTTTAAAGGGACACTCTCAAGGCACAGAAGGCCAAGGATGCTCCCCAGCAGGTCAGCTGGGGGGGTGCATGCAGACATGCTTCCTCGCCCCACCTAGCTGCTGCTCCTGCTGCCTCCCCCTCGCGTGGCCTCTACCTGAGCACCGCGGGGCCTCCCTCTGCCTCGACGCACAGAGCGGTTGCAAAGAGATACCAGGAAGGTCTGGAAGCAATGCTCTGCTGCTTTGCTGCTAAATTGCTTCCACTGAAAACTAGTGGCCTGCTATTTAAACGTGAGCCTCTCTAAGATGGAAAGCTGCAGGAAGGGTGGAAGCTATTTCTTCTCTGGCTGTATGGAGACCTGGGAGGAGAAAGGCCGGGTACTTGCAGCCTTCCAGGCTCCCTAGCACCACTTCCAAAGGCACCCCATGTCCTTGAGTCACTTTCAGCTAGATGCAACGCAATCTCTTGCCTACAGGCATTTCCCAAAAGGCAGGTTTGCGGGGAGGAAATCCAGCTCCTCTGTTCCAGCAAGATCCCCTGGAGCTCTGGAGTCACTCCACAAAGCCAAGCGTGTCCTTGGGGCAAAAAGCAAGCCACGGGAGGCTGGAAGGAATCTTATTTTGCTGAGCGCCCTACTTACCCAGATTTGCTGGAGACCGAGCGGCACATGATGAGGTGCTCGCCCCTATATCTCACCCAAAAGGATCCTAAAGCAGCGCCAAGCTCCATTACTCCTTGGAGTGGCCTCAAGCATGGGGAGAAAACTTTCTCGCTTGGATTCGAATGCAGGCACTTCTCCGGTGGAACACGGGAGCCCTTTGCAGCACTTTGGAGCGTGATGAATGGCCCTTTGTCCTGCAGCCACTACAGAAAGAGAATGTAATTACCCAAACTGGAATTCAGCCAGGATGCAATTTTACACTGAATGAATTTCCCCCCCCACCCCCTTTAAACTGTTTGCAAATCCCCCTTTAAAGATAAAATCCCAGAATAAAGTCCAGCGCTTGCTTCAAAATTGGCCGAATTCCATTATAAGTCAACCGAACAACTCCATTTTGCACCTTTAAGGCCATGGAGCTCTCTATGTTGCGCAAGAGATTTCATTATTGGCAAGGTTGAGGGATGCTGATTTCTGCTACTGAACTGCCGTCTTAGCCCTAAACTATATCCTTGTGTCAGCTGCCCAAAGACATGTGTAACCAGGTCCATTTTCTGAAAGATATACAGCTGCGTCCAGCTTTATAGCCTGTTCCAGCAGGACACGGCTGGCACTTCCAGTGGAGCAGGCTGACCAGTCTCCACTCTAACAGGCAGGGTCTATGGCTCCAGCGGGAGTCTTGCAGGAGCATATATCGATTGTAAATAATGTCTCAATATCCTATAGTAGGTCATAAATCAAAAAGGGGTTGAAATATGTTTTCTCCAAGGGACTTTTTTTTAAAGGAGTCTATTTCTTGTTTAGCAGTTTTCTTTTCAGAGTTACTGCATCGACCTTTTACCCCAAGTGCCAGGTTTGACTGGTGGCCAGTGATCCTTGCTTGACCTTCCCCAGGGACAAGCAGCAGCTCTGTGATGAAGCCAGGGCCTGGGTGTCCCATGGAAGAATAGTCACATTTCCCACCTAGGCCAAATCCTTCATGCCAGGTGGTGTCCCTTGCCTTGCTTGTGCCTTGCTGAGCAAGCCAAGACAACCCCCCCACGCCCTCCCCCAGCAGCCACATCTTCTCCAGTTACAGACTATGCCTTGGGGAAAAGTCTTGGATGAAGAGCATCAGAGATGCTCTTCACAGCAGAGATCCTCCCTGCTGGGTACGGAGCAACACCACCTTCCACTTCTCTGCAGCTTATTTGACTGATAGCAACTCAGAAAATAAAACAAGCTTGGACCCACTGAAGACATCGGCCTTTCTCCTATTCCACAGGCCATAAGAGATCCCTCTGAAAGCCCAGACATCAACCCAAACCTCTCCCTTCCCTCTTTGGGGAAAAAAGCCACTTGTGCTGGCTCGGTAATGCAGCAGAAGAAGTGACCTCAGGGTTTTGTCCTCTTGGAGGTGCCATTGACGCTGCCATCAGCCCAGGGCTTGCACCCAATATGTTTTTATCAACGTGGGACAGATCCAGCCTCCAACTCACCATGCACAGCCCTGCAGCAGCCACCTCCTCAGCAGTCATGACTTGCAGACCTATTTGACGTGGTTGAGGGAAGAGACTTCTTTTTATTCACATCTCTGTAGGGTGCTGTCACAGTGAGGTGATATCCAGGCCTCTTGGCATTCCCAGTGGTGGTTCTTCAGTAGATGGACCCGGGTCAGAAGATGACTCATTTGAGAGGAGACAGTAGCCAACAGGGAGGAGAGCTGGCCTGAAGGTAGGTCTTTCCTTTCCTCCAAACCTTTCTACTTTCTAGATAGTGCCTTTGCATGGCACCCAGCTCCTTCAGTGAGGGAAAGGAAGTACCCAGCGAGGTGCAGCGTAAGCCTGGGGCGCCCACAGAGGGGGCAGTCAGACCCTCAAGCTACCATAGCCACTGGCCAGGAGCAGGGGGGGGAGCTCACATCTTACCAGCTAGTCCTGAGCTCTCCTCTTTCCAGCAGGGGATTTCCAGCAGGGAAAGAGCTCATTGCCTGGGTCTGCTGTCTTGCAAAATAGCAGTTTCTCAAATTGCAACGTTATTCTTGAGGAAAGAAAGGAGGGGGAAAAAAGGCAGTTTACTTTAGGCCATTTTTAGGAGTACTGAGCAGAGAGAGCTGAATACCTGGCAGCAGAACAGAAGAAAATAATAGTTTGCTGTCCAGAGAGTCCTCTAAAATGATCCAAGCTGAGTTTCCCTGTTGCATGATGCTGTGTGGCACCTGGGGACACCTCCAGTCCCTCTCTCAGCATTTCTTGTGTGCCACCAGCACCCTGAACAGGAGGGGGACACAGGCCACCCTGAAGGCCACAGGCAGCAGGACACAGTCCTACTGCTCCCCCTCCAGCACTGCCTTGGTAGGACCAGGGCAATACTGGTTTCTCCAAGTCCATTCAAGCTTGACTGGCAATAAAATCAAGCCAAGAGAAAGGTGTGATGGGATCTCTTGGGACTGAAGCAAGAGTTATAAGCTTTAGAGAAACCAAGAGGGAATAAAAGGGAGGGAAGGGTGGGAGGGGAATACCGTTTACCTGCACAAAAGCAAGAACATTGGCAATAACCCAGCTCATCTCCAGCTTGCACAGGAGACTTTGGAGAAGGGGGTGGGAGGCAAGGTGGCAAATTACCAGGACCTTAGGAAAACATATATGTAAAAATTAAAAAAATAAAATAAAACTGTAATCAGCATTGAGTAATAATTTCTGGGCTCTGCACAGATGTCATTAATGACCCTTTTTATTCATGCAGGAGTTCCCAAAGAGGAGCATAATGTTCCATTAGTAATAATTGAGAAAGTCTCCTGTCGGGATTATGTCAAAACCTAGAGATGCTGCTGCTGCCAAAACATTTTGGTGACAAACGTGTGAAGTGTTTGACAGAAGGTGCCACAGCAGGTTGAGGCGGCTTCAGGAGGGGAATCCTGGGAGGAGAGAAGAGGTGGGAGACAGCAGCAGGGTGAGAGCTGAGCACCAATTTACTCATGGAGCCTGGCTCAAGGGATGAGCCCACCTAGCGTGACAGCTTCGGGGTCAGGATGGCACCTCAGAGATGCTGCTGGGGACAGCTCAGGGTTTCAGCTGACCTATCTCTTCGCAACACATCTACAGTAAGTCCTCTGCCACAGCTCAGCACCACTGGACCCTTGGGTCCGGGGACAACTGTGTCCTCAGCCACCCAGGAAGGGCAGGGGTGTTGCAATACCGTGAACATTAGTTGCTTCTTATCAGGGCCCAGGGAGAGCTGAGGACCACTGCAGTCACAGGCACAAAGGGCAAATCAGGGACAAAGCCACTGTGAGCAATTAACCCAATGTGTCTCGTTTGGAGAAAACATCCTACAGCAGGGCTGGACAACACCTCTTTGAACCACAAAACACTGGTGAAATTTAGACAAACTGGAGAAAAAAAAGGGAAAATAAATTCCTGCTACCAAATTTTTCCCATTTACAATTGGGATATTTCTTTCTTTACACAGCAGACACAAGAGCCCTGCTTGACCACAGCTGGTGTCTAAGTACTGGCATTACACTGCTGCTGCACAGATGCTCCATGAAAACACAGGAAGAGAGAGAGTTTTTCCAGTCTCCATCCTTTTCTGAGAAAGTGTTTGTTAATACCTTGTAAGAGCCAAAATAACATGCTCCCTCCTCTGTCCTCATTCCCCTTCTTGCCAAGCCCCTCCTGGGACAGGACCCCCAGCGTTACCCACCCTACATACAGCTCTTCTCTTGCCTTGATTTCCCATCCCAGTGCAAAGGAGACTGAGCCCACCTTGAGCACAGCTCCTCCTTCAGAACAACCTGGCATGGGGAAGCACCCATGGGTCAAGCACCACAAGCCACGCATTCCCAACCTAGAACATGAAAATGTGGAGGTCGCTTTGGCAAGTCTTCACCCCTCTGGAAACAGGTGCTATAATGTGAGCACTGTCTCGGCTGCAGTGATGCAGCTGGGCAAGCCCAAGTCAGAGCACCTCAAAGTCAAAATTACAAAGAGCTATGGACAGAAAAAAAAGGTTGTTGCCACTATGTTATTTGCACTTTTAGAGCGGGGAGGTATTTGGAGCCAAGACATTGGTTCAGGCAGCATGTAAAGCCATGTAATTTGGACTTGGATACAGAGCTGGAGTCTAAGAGCCATCCCAGTTTGCAGGGGTTGGTTCAGGCTCATTTCTAGTCCCCAGACTGCAGCAGAAGGGCCTCTCTTCCCCGGGGCAGGAGCAGAGCAGCTGGTGCTCTTCAGCCCAGTTAACAGACGAGGTCTGGCCACCGCAGCCAAGGGCTGCTCCACATTTGTTTTCTAGTGGTTTATTCATTGAGAGGCTGCCAATGTGTTAGCAAAGAGAAATGTACACTGGCCTGATTCTCCCCACCCCAGCCCTGCTTTGCACCAGCACAAATCTGCTGCAGGCTGGGGTGAAGACACTGCTACAGGAGAGCTCAGCTCCCTGCTCTAACCGTGTCGTTAGAGGACAGAGCCAGGGGTCAGCCCAAATGGCTCCGATTAGAACAGCCCCCGCAGGGAAAAGCCCACCGATCCACCCCACCGAGTCCTGCCTACAGGTCTCGTGGAGCCAAATCTGTGGTGTCATCTCCCCCAACACCTGTGGGAAAGCTGCTACTTCTGGCCCCACCACGGTGGCCTTAGAGTTGGAGGCAGAAGCACCACCGAAAAGAGCGTGAAGGCTGATTGCTGTAATTGAGCCTGCCAGGGGAATTCTGGTCTGTGGGAACGCACAGTACATCCCAGCCTGCAGGAACGGGGGTGGAAAATATCCGAGCTGTTCCTTTCGAGGACTAATGATGATGGGTTTTTGCTAGGACTCAAGCTGGCATGGATGAGAGCTCCCGCAGAGCGCAGAGTCAGCCAAATTAAGCGCTGGTCCTCCCTTGGAGAAATCCAGTCTAGAAGAGTTAGTCACAGGATGCTGTCAGCCTGGGTGCAGGCTATGCAGAGGAGGAGGTGACAGGCAAGGAGCCCTGCACCCTTGTTGGATTCTGCCGAGGACCCAGCTACCCCTGCTATTCCAGCCCATGCTGTTTATGTGGTAAGAGCCTAAGCAGCAATGGCAAGGTGATTCAGAAGACACAGGTAAGATGATGCTCAGGTATCTCTTCTCTTGTCACTTGGAGCTAAGTGGGTTTGCATGGAATTAACAGTGGAAGAAGGAAAATACCTAGCCCTGCACCCCTTTGTGTGTAGAAGAACGTGTCTGTCTGTTCATAGGCATAGAGAACCTGCATCACAGTCAATGCTCTTTTTACCTTTTGATCCCTTTTTTGAGTTCTGCTGGACTTATAAAATTTACTCCCCTATGCATGTGTTCAAGCTTTCTCCAACATATGGTCAGATATCTACTAATCATTTCCTAGCCATTTCTAACTGGCTGAGTGTAACAGATTTAAATCCTGATTAAATGTGAGATACAGGTCTTATCTCAGAGGTCTGTGGTCTGAAAGGTAAACACAGCAGCTGCACTGCTTTCTTACCTAGCTTGGAAAATTATTACTGAAAGATTTAACATCACTGTAAATAAGTTTGTACCAAAATGATTCTTCGTAGCTGAACCCAGAGAGAAGAAACACAAGGAACACATTGCTGGTACTTGTGGTTAATTGCTGCCTTTTCTTCTGGGTCTACTTGGTTTGAAATATTAAATGCAGAAGAAACCATCTATTTTTCCTCCAGAGCCTGTCAGTAGAGGAAGTGAAATATGTTTCTTCCCCCTTTTTTTCATAAACAAGGAGTATAAACTCTTTTATAGTAACTAGATAAAATTACACAGTATTTTACTCAGTGGGGGAAAAATATGGATCTCTGCGTGGCGGTATTTCTCCTATCTTTCTCGCTGACTGTACATTAACATGACGACTCCACATAACTCAGCTTTGCAGAGTTGTCATGGGCATATTTGAGCTCAGGCATCATCCACTCTGTCCCACCAGTGCCACCTCCAGGGCCACATGCTCTCCCCAGAGTGGGTGACGTGCATTTTAAAGAGCTCTGGGTTTTGATGTCCCTCCCCCAACACCCCAATAATCTGGGGAAAATCCGGACTGGCAGCCACAGACATAAGGCTGTATTTCATAGAATAGACTCATAGAATCATAAGGTTGGAAGAGACCTCTGAGATCATCGAGTCCAACTGTGCCCATCTCAGACTCTAAACCATATCCCTAAGAAACTCATCTACCCATCTTTTAAACACCTCCAGGGATGGAGACTCCACCACCTCCCTGGGCAATCTGTTCCAATCCCTGACCACTCTCTCAGTGAAGAAATTCTTCCTGATGTCCAGTCTAAACCTGCCCTGGCACAACTTGCGGCCATTCCCTCTCATCCTGTCGCTCGTCACTTGTGAGAAGAGAGCAGCACCCACCCCGTCACAACCTCCTTTCAGGGAGTTGTAAACAGTGATGAGGTCTTCCCTCAGCCTCTTCTCTAAACTAAACAACCCCAATTCCCTCAGTCTCTCCTCACAGGGCTTATTCTCCAGCCCCTTCACCACCCTCGTTGCCCTTCTTTGCACATGCTCCAGACGCTCAATGTCTTTCTTGTAGTGAGGGGCCCAGAACTGAACCCAGTACTCGAGGTGTGGCCTCACCAGTGCTGAGTACAGGGGAACAATCACCTCCCTGCTCCTTCTGGCCACGCTGTGTCTGATCCAGGCCAAGATGCCATTGGCCTTCTTGGCCACCTGGGCCACTGCTGGCTCATGTTCAGCCACTGTCAACCAACACCCCCAGGTCCTTCTCCCCCAGGCAGCTCTCCAGCCACTCCTCCCCAAGCCTGTAATGCTGCAGGGGGTTGTTGTGACCTAAATGAAGGACTCTGCACTTGGCCTTGTTGACCCTCATCCTGTTGGTCTCAGCCCATCAATCCAGCCTGTCCAGATCCCTCTGCAGAGCCTCCCTTCCTTCAAGCAGATCAACACTTGCACCCAGCTTGGTGTCATCTGCAAATGTGCTAAGGGTGCACTCAATGTCTTCATCGAGATCATTGATAAAGATGTTAAACAAGACTGGACCCAGCACTGAACCCTGGGGAACACCACTTGTGACCAGTTTCCAGTTGGATTTAATTCCATTTACCACAACACTCTGGGCCCAGCCATCCAGCCAGTTTTTAACCCAGCAGAGGGTGTGCCTGCCCACATCCAGCCTGCTGTGACCCACAGTCAGCCTTTATGCTGCAACAGAGCTCTGGTTTGGTTGGCACAGATTCACCCCACACTATCCCATTGTCACTTAAAGGAAATCTCTCTTGGAGAGGAGAACAATAGATCAGGAAAATGCACAAACTCTTCTCTTTGGTACAAACAAACCTACAGAATCAAGGAAGCATTAAGGTTGGAAAAGATCTTCAAGATCAATAAGTCCAACTATCAGCCCAACACCACCATGCCAACTAAACTATAAACTATAAACTGATACCTTCTTTGCTTTAAAGGACCAAACCTTCTGCCACTATCATTTTGCTTCAGCTTGCTGGGCCTCAGCTCCACACTGCAAAGCACTCCAATAGATCTCTTCCTGCTACAAAAGAAGGTAAGATTTCATAGCCACACTGTTTCTCCCTTTGGCCCTGAACTTGCTCTAAGGACGTGCCAATACAGCGAAATCAAAATATCTCTATAGCATTTTATGCCCATTCTGATGGTGACTCTGAAATTTTGGCTTTTCATCAAAATGCTGAGTATAAGCATTTTCCAGACCTTTATATGGGGTTAAAATTCATTTTTTTCCATCAGCACCTAACAAACAACTGCTCTAACAGAGTCCACCCTAGCATCTGGGGTGGGAAATTCAGTATATTCTGAATGAACCTGTTAAATTTTGACTCAACAGTGAAAACCGGTGTGCCTGTAGGAGACCAGACAGCTGGCAGCTGGGCTGCTGTCACCCCACATTGCTCTACTTGCTATCCCAAGTAGTGCTAGCAGCGTGTGGCTGCCTCTGCTCAGCCCTCATCTTACCCCAGGACATCAGCACCTGATTTGCTCCAACCAAACTGAATATCTGGAAGCATCACAAATTTTGCCAGAGGTGCCTGCAGCCGGGGAGAGAGAGGACCTAGTGGTGTCCTTACCTCTGGGCTCCATCCTGCTGCCCAGCGAGAGCTCTGAAAGCAGAGAGGGCAGTTCTCCATCACGACTGGGGTGAGAAGGCAAACCATTGATGCCTTTGGCCCTTCAGCACATGCACAGCTGCAAACACGCTGGACAGAGCCCAAAGAGCAGAGGAGGAAAGCGTGCAAATGGCTTTAGCGTTCCTCCCCAGGCACTGAACTTCTATGTCCGTCGCATGCAGAGATTCAGAAGCACTTTCTTAATCAAATGAGCCAGTTTTCAGCATTTAGCTGTGAAAACACAAGATGGAAATTTTCATTCGGTGCTCAGCTCATCCATCCCCTTGCACCTCACGCCGACACCATGTCTGGTGTTACCAGAGCATCCCACTGCTTCGGGTAAAAACAAATGAATTCTGTGATTCTTTTTTAATCGCTATTTTTCCAGGAGAGAAAATAAGAAATATAATAAAAGAGAGGATTTAATCGAAACGTTTCGCAGCCTGGAAGTCTCAGGTGCTCCTGCAGTGTCAGTGCCCTCTGTGCGGGGCTGACCCACGGGATTCAGGAGGAGGACGTGGCCGTGGTGTGAAGCCGGAGCAACGCTTCTGCAGCATCGCCCGTAGAGGGAGCTTCCTCGGGGAGCCGGACACGGTTGACACCCTTTCATCAAAAGTGTTGAGCTTTTTTTTTAAAAAAAATATATTATTTTTTTCCAGACAATATAAAGTATTGATTTTAAAGTTCTTGAGGTTTTGGTTGGTTTTATTTTTTTCCCTGCTCCTCACAGCAAAACAAGCAGCCCAAGATTAAACCTATTGGAAATAGATGCTTTGCAAGAAAGGTGGAGGGGTAGGAACAGGGAGAGAAAAGGTTTGCCCAGAACTGGGTGTTTGCAATTGGTTTTCAGTTGGATTGAATCGAGCAAAATGTGAACGGTCATTTTTCCATTTAATTTTGTTATTATGAATGGGAAACAAAAGCTAATATTTTAGTGAAAATCAGATTCTGCAATGTGCCAGCACTCAAGTGTTAAACAGCTTTTCAGACCTACTGGATACCACTCTGGGTTTGAAATGTGAAGCCTGATGGCTGTTTTTCTACACATTTTTAGTTTAATTTCCTTGCAAACAGGCTCACAGGCTCCAGTTACTTCTCCGTGAGATCCCCCCTACCTTTTGGGCATAGCCACAGGATTCCCACAGCTCCCAAGCTGATGGAAGAACGTCCTTTTAATTCACTCCGTGGATGGCCCAATTAGCATCCCAGTAAATTATTACCTCAGGGAAAACTCCAGTCTCAGGACTCGGCAGCCAGCTGCGAAGGCAGCCGGCGCGTGCCCCGCTTCTCCAAGCGGCACCGGGAGAGCCGAAACGATGGAGGGCATTTTCTCCATGAGGAAATGGCATTCAGGTGGCCAGGAACCAAATTAGACAGGGAGAATTGTAGATTATCTGTAGTTTATAGTTCCCTGATAGAAGGGAGGGGGAGAAGCACAATAAAAACATGATCAAATCATTTGTTCCGCTGTTCAAACTTCTGGACAAGGTGAGAGACAAGGAGCAGCTCCACCCCCCAGCTGCATTTGATCTATCAGGCTTTGAAATTAAACAATCTCCCTGCAACAGGAATAATTGTGTCCTGGTAAAAACTGCTTCTCCAGGCTCTCCTACAACATGGGGTTTGCAGCTCAGGCTCACTCTCCCTCCCCTCCAGCACATCAAGAGCTAAAAACCCCAGAAGCAGTTGAGATCCCTCTGGTTTGGGTGCACCACAAGCAAGGGATGGTCTTCACACCAGGTCCTTTCTTACCTGTAAGCAGAGCCCTTGTCTGCTTGGGCAAGAGGATCACAAAACATCAAGGCCAAGGCTGTGCAGGAGATCTGTGTCCCAGCAGGGACCCAGCCTGAACGCTGACTTGGCCGACCATGAAGTTCTTCTCACACTTCAGTAACTTTTTGTGACCTTCTCCTGAAGACAGAATCATAGAATGGTTTGGGTTGGAAGGGACTCTTCCCACTGCATCAGGGATCCCTCTCTCTGTTCTCCCTCTCCAAAATGCCTTTGCAATTCATGTGAATGAGGCGCAGGCAAATAAAACCACAGAGCCCATCCTGCAAACGAAACCTGTGACCCTGTTGCATCCACTGTGAGAAGCAGGAGGGGTGGGGGCAGTTAAACAAGCCATTTACTGGCTGAACCTGAAAACAACACTCCATTTGCACGAACACATCTGGCACAGGTATCCTCACCTCAGTGTGCTGCAGCTTCAGAAGGGCCAGGTGGATTTTCTCTCCTAATTTCAGCATCCCAAAGTCACACCTCCAAGGGTTTGTCAGTCTTGATATTGCAACAGCTATTTTCATGATATTATTTTGCAGTCTTTTTTCAGCTGAGACAGCACCAGCACACAGACACTAGCACCTGAGCAGGGACTGTTTGTCTCCATGAAATCTCTACAATTTTCAGAGGCTGGTGTAGCATTTATGAAGTGCGGGTTTTTTTAATAACTTGGCAACTTGGGACACATCTCCGAGCCTCTTGATGTTGTTTCTCAGTGTTTCTGCAATGGGAGATGCACTCCTTTTACCAGCTCTAGATCTATCATAGAATCATAGAATGACCTGAGTTGGAAGGGACACAGAAGGATCATCGAGTCCAACTCCTGTCCCTGCACAGGACAACCCCAGCATTCACACCCTGTGTCTGAGGGCATTGGCCAAATACTTCTGGAATATTGTCAGGCTTGGCACTGTGACTGCTTCCCTGGGGAGCTGTTCCAGTGCTCCATCCCTCACTGGGTGAGAAACCTTTTCCTGATGTCCAACCTAACCCTCCCCTAGTGCATCTTCCTGCCATTCCCTCTGGTCCTGTCATTCCTACTGCCGTATCTCCCATCAGTTTTGATGAGCCTCCTCTTTACAAGGTCACAACAGGGAAGGGGGGAACTCCATTCCTTAACCATGGTTAGGGTCACCATTTTTGTTTGAGTAAACCTCAGATCTCCTCCTACCTTGAGATTTTGGAGCCTTAAGACAAGGCCCTAACTGCTGTACTTCTGTATGACCTTGGAGTGAGTTTTGACAGACCAAGAGTACTAAACATTAGGAATATTTCCTTGTACGAGCTGCAAACGTTTCACCTTTTGACCAAGCTGTAGTCTCCTGTCCTTCCCAAAGGAGGAGGGAGCAGGTGGGATACCCAAGCCACCTTCCTTGTCCTGTTTGTTAACTGACAGTGTCCATTCTCACTCCATACAGCATCATTTTTCTCTCTCAGCCAGCTTTTAAATATTTATTTCAGTCTACATAACGGCTTTATTTCTTTATGTAAATCTATCATCTCATTCTGTTCAACTAAATGGAAGGAGCAACTATTTGTCTGCACTTGCCACAACAACCCACCCTTAAGCTTATTTCTATAAGCTCCAACAGCCCTTGCTCCAGCCATGCCTTATTTCCCAGATGCCATCTCCAATTTATTAGAGTTATTTTGCATGCTGATCTCCAACATGCTGGCCCTCTCACCTAAGCTGGTATCATCTGGAAACAGCAGTAGCCACATTCCTTTCAGTGCAACAGTGAACCTCTGGTAGGTGCTCTCCCAGTTTGAATTTCTGGCCACTTCTGCAACCTTTAGCATTTCATCTAGGCAGTTCTCCCCCGTTTGGGAGACTCTGTCAACCACACCTGGTAAACTCAAGGCACTTGGCTCCTGCTCTTTGCCTTCCCTCCACACCCCCCGCTGCTCAGTAACGCAAGGAGATCCTGCTGGGCAGACACAATTTCCTTTGAAGCCGCCTGTGTTACCTGTTCTCACTCCCCAGTTTTCTCCTAGGTTTCCACAAGCTTGATGACAGGTCCCTGCCTTTTTTTTGGGAACTGCAGATGGTCTTGAAGGAGCACAATTATCCAGTTCCTCCTTTTCTGTCTCTTTCAAGACAGGTAGATTTTTCCCTTTTCCAGTACATAACTAGGATCACAACCGACCTTCTTAGGGGAAAACAAATGTGATGCCACTTCTTTAGCATCATCTGCTGAGTGCTTCCCCTGTCCCCAAGTACCAAACACCTCTGTGGTCCTTCTGCAACTGCTGATGTACTGCTAGAGCAATCTCTCGTTACACTTGAGGTCCCCTGCTAATTGCATCTCACCGTGCGCCTTGGCTTATCTGATCTGGTCTCTGCATGTGCATTCTGCACTTCTTTACTTGATCTCTATGGCCTGACCTACTTTTGATTTCCCCCAGGTTTGTTTCTCAGATCTGAGCTCTTTCCCTATGCATCCTTTCTCCTGCAACACCACAGTGTGAACTGTGCCCACAAGAAGTTGCGACTGGCTCTCATCAACAACTTTTTCCCCCCTGAGGAGCAGCTTCCCAGGAGGCCTTACCTGTGTGTGATCAACCAGTACTAGAGCCCCAGATCTGCCCACAGGTCCAGTGCTCTCCTCCCTCCATCCTGCTCCTCAGTGCCAGTTCAGTCATTTCCCAGGGACACTAACAGATTTCCTTCTACACCCCTAGCCAGCTCCTCCTGCAGGAATTACCATCAGAAACAGGTTCTTCCCTGGCTGTTCTCCCATCCTTGGTGATAGAGATGGTTACCCACACACCCCCAGTGTGCATCTGCTTTCCCTAGGAATGAATATCCCACATCAGCTAAATGATGCCGTGAGCTGCTTACCAAAGCCTCCTTTACCTGCTGTGCTGCAGACCCACCCCTGTGGTAATTGCCCTAGTGTTCTCCCTTTTAACCACCACCTGGAGACCACCAGCAAGTCAAATCCCCCCCTCCCCATTTTCTAGCCTCCACACAAACACGTGCACACTCGACACGTAAAATATACCTTCTCCCTGACGCCACTGCTCGCCTTCCCTGCTCCAGCCCTATCCCTTTAACTCTGCAATTCCAGAATAGAGCTTCTCCCACTAATTGAATCTTGTTGCTTTGTTGCAAGCCCAAGCCCCCAGCTCCTCTCCCATTCATCTTGAATTCGGCTATCGGGGGCAACAGCCCCCTCTGCTCATTCTTGCCCTTCCTTTGATCTTGCTTTGAATAGAAGAGGTCAAGCTACATGACCACGATTTCTTTCTCCCACCCTTAAAGCCTGTGACTGGGGTGGTGAAGCCTGGCACGCTGAGCACCAGTGGACAGGCTTTCCAGCAGTGAGCGGGGGCTCACGCACTCCGCCGGGCTGCATCTGCACACATCCCCAGCCATCCCCATCCTCAACAGGGCCCTGGCACTCGGCGCCTTCTCCCCCTTCTCAGTACCCAGTTCAAAGCCCACTGAAGACAAGAGAAAGGCTCCCATTAGCTCCAGCAGGCTTGGATCGAGGTCACGAGCTGCAGTAGTCGGTATTCTTTACTCTGAGGCTGCCAGATTGAGTCAGTAAATTGTCCTCAGCAGCCAGGGGCCTACCAGGTCCTCCAAAAAGGTGGACCTAGGCTGCATGTCCTGGCACAGAAGGGAACAGACCTTAAGTTTTTCCTCTGCTCTCATTTTCCTCTGCAAGAGAAATCCTTGCTAAGCCCACCAGCAGCTGCAAGGGTGACATCTAAGCCAAGAGGCAGGGAAGAAGGAAGGAAGAGCTACCCCATGTGACACTGGTTTAAATCCACTCAGCTGCTCATACCAAAAAGATTCACCTTCAGTAATAGGATCCTGATAGTGCTCAGAGCTGAATCCCCACTGAAGTGAATGAGGTTTAATTACTGCGGCTTTGTTAAATGAGCTTGGTTAAGTCCTTGTGTAATTTGCTTTCTTCTGGACCCAGCAGCAGTTTATTTGAGGACAGCAGAGGCTGATTCTCAGATAACTTGAAGCTGCATCTGTGCTGTTTACATCACCTCGTTTACATCAGTTTAAACCCACACTTTCAAAGAGGTGAAGCCTCAGCCTTTGCTGTGGCTCATGCTGAGAGAAAATAAAATGCTTAAATTTGACTTTAAATAAATGAAGGCCAATTGCATCCAGTGCTATTGGTGTGCCCTAGGAAGCACATGGTACCACGAGTCTCAGAGAGGATGTGTAAGGCACCCTAGAAAAGAGAAATGCTACCTGGCAGCGGGGTCAGGGCATGAGGCTGTGGCCAGGGTTCCTGCCTGGAGAAAGCCATGGAACAGATTGCCCAGGGAGGTGGTGGAGTCTCCATCCCTGGAGGTGTTTAAAAGACGGGTAGATGAGTTTCTTAGGGATATGGTTTAGTAGGGAGACAGGCACGGTTGGACTCGATGATCTCAGAGGTCTCTTCCAACCTTATGATTCTATGATTCTATGACCACAGAGCCCACAGGAGCCACATCCCAAACGCTGCTGTGCTTCCCACTGCCCTCGCTTGTCTGAGGAGAATCCCAGGACACAAGGCGCCCCGGCGATCCTCCTTTCCATCCCTGCAGTCGCACTGGTTGCTATGGTTACGGGCAAATCGGTGCATTTTCAGAGTGGTCGACAGGACTGGGGTGACAGGGGCTGTAAATGAAATGGCTTTTTGTGGGAGGGAGGACCCTTGGCCTGGTCCCCAGCAGCCCCGCGCCGCAGAGCCGAGCCACGCTGGCTGCGGGTGCCAGGCGGATTTGCATGGAGCTGACAAGATGACAAGGTGCAAATCCGCCAGGCTGCTCGGGAGTAATTTTTACAGCAGCTCTGCCTTGTGCACGTTTTTATTGCAAAGAGGGTAATCGGGCCTCTTCATTATTGAAAACATATTTACTACCCCTCGGCCGCTCTCTCCCATTTTTGCCAGCCCCTTCCTTTCCCCCTTAACTACCCTGTCCTCCGCGAGATATGATCTCATAAATTTACAGTGTACTTGCTGTCTGCAAAGTGGATGTTCAGTTTCATTTTTATTGGACTTTATGATACAGGCGGATTGCATTTTATTTGTTGCACCACTACTACAAGGCCTGAAACTGTAGGTAAGTGCTGGCTGCAACAGGGATTTGGCCTGAGAAGGAGCTGGAGGATGGGGGTCTGTATACCCCGAGAAAGCTGCACTGAGGGATACAGTAGCTGCAAGCAGGATGCCTGCAGGAGAAGGCAGTGCTTTGGAGGAAGGCTGCCTTCCCCCTCCTCTGCTGGAGGAGATGTTGCTCTGTCCACCCTGTGGTCCTCCTGGCTCCTCCCAGGAGGGTCTGGGATCACCGTGGGAGCGCTGCCTCCCTCCCCAGCAGCCAGCATGATTGACAGAGGGTTCACAGCAGAAACATGCCAGTGATTTCTCATGGCTCACCACTCTTTTTGTGGTCGGTACTCTTCCCAAAAATGCCTTTCCCGAGGCTTGCTCTCAGGCTTGTCCAAACCCACCTGTCCAGACACGCTACAGCACAGCCCTCAGCATGACACCAATGCACCTTAACAAAGCTGCCAGGAGCCACAGGGCACGGCAGCACTGTGCCTGACACCAAAGGAGGTCAATGTCTCTGAAAACACCTATCGCAACCAGTGCATTGCTCCACATTTACTCTACCATAACAGCCAGCAGAGCATAACCTCACCCCCTAAACTCCAAATCCCTCCTATTGCTCCTACGAACTGTCCAGCACAGGGGCAAAAATGCCCCTGGTAAACAGGGAGCACGGCCCGGAGCTGTGCCCAGCAGGCAGGGGCAGAGGGAAGCCCCTGCCTCTGCTCCCACAGACATCGGCTCCGGAGTGACCCCCAAGCCAGCGACTGCTGTCAGGGCCACTGTAATCAATTGCTAGTCCAGTATTAAAAAGCCATCTGGATGGAGCACAAGGAATTCATTAGCACTCAGTAAACCCCCTGCCCTCCCAGCATCGGGTGGCTGGGGTGGCACCACCTCTCTCTGCAGAGCTGCTTTCTTCCTCAGGAGAAAGGGCTTTGCAACCCTTTCAGCAACTGCCCAGCTGTGTTAGGAGTCCAACGCACTCTGCATCCACCTCACCTCGGTGCAGCACGGTGGAAATAATCAACCTGAGTCATTTCAACCCAAAAAAAGGGAAGAATTCTTTTTTTTCTTTTCCAAGGTAACAGGGAGAGGCCAAGCAAAGCACCGCAAAGCAACATAAATGATTTAGCACCCAACAATTTTGCCAGGGAAACGCTAAGACAGAGTCTAATCCTTTCATCTAACTCAGGTCCTTCTAAAAGCTTTAAGCTAGGAGTTGACTCAGCATGTCAGTGCCAAAAAGATCCATTGACCTCGAGTTCAGTGTTGAGAAATTGAGAAATGTTCTTTTTAATGTCTATTCAATAAATACAGCATCACCCTCTCCGTGGGCTGAGCAATCCACTTCAAATCCATTACTGCACGTTCTCACAGACTGACAAGTTGTCCTGAGACAATAGTGGCTGCCAGATGAGGTTAACCCTTGCCGAGGGGGTGTAAATCTTTGTAGCCACAAGCCTTTTGCTCTCAGAAGTCCTTGAGAAGAGGGGAGGGGGATATCTGAATTAATGACGAGTGGCTGCCGCGTGAGCTTCTTGCTGGACCAAGGTGATCTACATCAGTAAAAAATATGCCCAGTCAACACAGATGGGTTTCTGACCATCTTGATGGGAAGCATGGGAGTGCTTCTGCCCTTTGCTCCCCACTGGGCTGGTGGTGCTCCCAGGCACTTATGCTCGCAGCTCCTGCCAGACAACAGTTGGATCAGCAATGGGATGGATGCTACTGAAGCAAAATTTTCTTGGGAAGCACCACCCTTTTGGCACTGCCATCCTTTGGGTAGCTCTACCAATGGCCAAAAGTGACCCCTGGAACTCACGGTGCCTGGAAAAATTTGGAGCTGGAGCCAGCTGGAGAGCTTTGGTACAAGTGCAAGGTCCATGCTTGGCTCCCCTGAGTGCACCAGGATCACCCCCTGGCCTACATGGCTTTGCCCTGGGCAGCACCGAGCTGGCTGGATCAAACACACAGTCAAGAATGATGATGGTGCAGCACATAAAACAACTAAGGCCACTTAAGCCCAGGCACTCCTGGCAGCAGGCTGTGGCCTCCACTCCCAAGAAGAACGAATCTTAACAGAGTGGCTGCAGCAGGGCCAGCAGTGGCACAGATGCCCTGCACAGGACACTGTACCTGCACAATGGAGCTGCTTTCCAGGCCAGGCTTTCTGTCCAAGTGCATTTCCATGCAACTTGTGACAGCAGTGTGGCACCACTTTACCTGCCACCACAAATCTATAACTCTATTTGAGGTCAGCAAACCCACGGACACACTTTTCACCAGCTTCTGTTTCTCCAGTGTCCCAGCTGGTGACTGTCTACAGATCTAGTTCCACACTGGTTATCTCAGATTCATCCGTGGTTGGTGGAGTCTGACCCAACCAGAGGGCTGTCAGCCTGTCCTGAGGTCAGAGTCCCAGACCACTGGGCTAACCAAACCTAAAGGAGTTTGCTGGTGTCTCCCACAGAGGGCAGAAGGTACTTAAGCTTGGTGAGTTTAGTCCATCAGAGCTCAAACAGGAGGAGAGAGGAGACCCTGTGTGGCCCTGGGGGACCCTGCAGCCGGCTGGGCCTTCTTTCTGATGAAAAGTCCTGGACTGCTGCAGCTTCCAGCAGTAACTCATTAATGAAAATTATCCTCTTAGTAATGGTAATACAATAATTCCAAAATATAAAGCTGCAGGTGCACATTCAATCTGCAAGAAATTGGAGCAGAGGCAGCAGGGGAGCCCTGTATCTTTGGCTTTATATTCAGTTGCAGGTATTTTATGGTGCTCCCTTTCTTTTCCCCCTCCCTCATTCCAAGCCACTGGGCTTTGGCTCAGCAATGCTCTGGCATTTTTTGGGGGGATAACTGGGGTGCTGCAGCAGCCACCCAGCCTTTGCAGGCTCCTCTGACACACCTGGGTGGAACAGGTCGCATGAGCTGGAACCTGAGGCTCTCTGCTGACTCAAGGAAGCCATCCTGCATCATGTTTATTTGGGTCACATTTACAAATTATCTTTTCAGCTCTGGAGGCTGGAAGATTCTATTTTTTCCCTCTCCCTCTTTGTTTGTACACGCCAGCTGAAGGCAGCTTTGCAGAGATCTGCAGGTACAGAGGGCTTGGCCGTGGGGCTGTACCGGTCATTACTGTTTGCTGCTTAACTGGATCGTGAACACCAGCAAATTTTTATCTTCGATCAGCCTGCAGAATCCTCAAGACGGCATTCCTTACTTGTAGAGCCTTTAAAGATACAAGAATTCAGCTAGAAAACAACAAAAAATAATTTGTTTATAGAAATAAAGCTAGTGTATAAGCTCACACAGCTGCTGTGAAACACATGGGAAGGCCAGATGCCTGCACCCAAAGGTTAAAGTGTGCAAAGGCATAAAAGCACCCCTGGATTTTAATCCAATGTTCCTGAATTGAATGAAATTAAAAATCTCATGATTTCTCGGGGAAGAGTAGACACACTGCAGGCTTTTCATAGAATCTTCCGGTTGGAAAAGACCTCTGAGATCATCGAGTCCAACCGCCCCCATCATCCGCTAAACCATGTCCCTCAAAAACTCATCTGTCCGTTTTTTTAAACACCTCCAGGGATGGTGACTCAACCACCTCCCTGGGCAGCTGTTCGAGTGCCTGACCACTCTTTCAGTAAAGAAATTCTTCCCAATATCCAGTCTGAACCTCCCCTGGCACAACTCATGGCCATTTCCCCTTGTCCTGTCACCTGTCACTTGAGAGAAGAGATCAACACTCGCTCTGCCACAGCCTCCTTTCAGGCAGCCATAGACAGTGATGAGGTCTCCCCTCAACCTCCTCTTCTCCAAACTAAACAACCCCAGTTCCCTCAGCCGTTCCTCGTAGGACTTGTTCTCCAGCCCCTTCACCAGCCTCATTGCCTTTCTCTGGATGCACTCCAGCACCTCAATGTCTTTCTTGTACTGAGGGGCCCAGAACTGAACACACTACTCGAGGTGTGGCCTCACCAGTGCCGAGTACAGGGGCACAATCACCTCCCTGGTCCTGCTGGCCACGCTGGTTTTGGCCACCTGGGCCACTGCTGGCTCATATTCAGCAGGTTTTCAACCAACACCCGCAGGTCCTTCTCCCCCAGGCAGCTCTCCAGCCGCTCCTCCCCAAGCCTGTAACGCTGCAGGGGGTTGTTGTGTCCTAAGTGCAGGACTCAGCATTTGATCTTGTTGACCCTCATCTCATTGGTCTGAGCCCATGGATCCAGCCTGTCCAGATCCCTCTGCAGAGCCTCCCTTCCTTCAAGCAGATCCACACTTGCACCCAGTTTGGTGTAACCTGCAAACTTGCTAAGGGTGCACTCAATCCCTTTGTCCATGTCCTTGATAAAGATATTGAACATGACTGGATCCAGCACTGAACCCTGGGGAACACCACTTGTGACTGGCCTCCAACTGGATTTAACTCCATTTCCCCCCACCCTCTGGGCCCAGCCATCCAGCCAGTTTTTCACCCAGCAAAGGCTGTGCCTGTCCAGGCCAAGGGTAGCCAGTTTCTCAAGCAGAATGCTGTGAGAAACAGTGTCAAAGGCTTTACAAAAGTCTAGGTACACCACATCCACAGCCTTTGCACAGGTGGGGTTGGTAGCACTGAAAGCATCATCTTAGGACCTCCAGGACCAGTCCTCACTGAGCGACTTTTGGACAGTTGGATGCTTAAACTATGCTACTAAGTATTTCTATGCTAGTAAATAAATTGTGCTCAGCACTCCTCAGCACTGCTTAATTTTATTCCATAGGCACAGCCCCAAATACATCCAAAGAGCCAGACCAAAGCCACTCGTGCAGGAGGGCAGAGCACACAGTGCTTGAATGCTGTCCCAGCAGTATCCCTCCTGTTCATATCACCACCAAGAAAGTTTGCCTGTCTCCCACCCTCAACACTATTTGCTAGTTGGATGCTCTGGCCCACTTTCTGGTCTCCCAAGCACTCTGTGGGGAGGCCCACCCCAAAAAATCACAGCCACTGTGTAGGGGAGACATAGCTGCTGGATTTCAGCTCTTGCCTACTTTGAGATAGGCAGGGAAATTCCAAAACATGTCTGAAAGGCACCTAAAGGTCCTCAGTACAAAGACTGCAATCATTAGAGGAGCTGCTGGCTGAAAGACTAAAGCTGAGCAATTCTATTTGTATCCTACTGTTTTAAATTCCCCATGTGCACAACAATACACCATATATACAACCAACACAAGAGTCCTCTCAAACTTCAAGAGAGCCTGGGCCCTCACACAGCAGCCCTCCAGCCCAGCAGCAACATACACTGCCTGCCAGAAGCCACATGCAAGAGCAGCAACCAGTCCAGACCCAGGTCCTCTGCTTGGGACTTAAATGCTCCCATGCAGGGTGCTTTTCTCTGTAGGATATGTATTGACCTATAACACCCATGTGGGCTGGAAGACTTGCCTTAACCATACTCACAACCTTGCACCAGGATGGAGAACGTGCCAATTAAGATGCTGCGCCCCACAGCTGAGTCTGAGCAGCCTTGCCAAAGAAGGAGATCTCCTGGAGACACCCCTTGCAGGGTATGAGGCCATTGGCTCACTCTTGGCTGAATTTCACTGGGAAAGGTGGAACTGTGAAATCAGGTATTTGGGCAACGATTTCCAAGCGTGAGGTCTATGTGCAGCTTTGTTGCAGGAGTGCTTCCAGAAGTCAGCTAGAGTGAGAGAGCAAGCAGGCAGATTGTGACCATCACCACTAAAACACAACCATCCAGGAGGAGACATGGGGACAGCGGGGTGTGCTGCTCCACTGCTGCACCAGGCACAGCCCATTCACTGGAACACCAGAGCAGGTTGTCAGTTCTCCCTGCTGGGGTGATGATGTTGGGGCTCCCGTGGCCTGTTGAAGATGTCTCTCCTCCACGCAGGAACAGTAGACAACACTGAGATGATGGGAGAGGTGATGGTGGACCATCTTCGTGATTCTACGGAGATGTAGGAAAGGACCAGGATGGCAGTGCCCCACCCATTGGTCTCTGCTGCCACCCTGGCCCACGCACACCACAGCAGCTGCCTGGCCACATGGCTCCTTTCCTGGGACTCCACTTTGGGAGTCTCCTCCAAGACATCTGCTGACACCACTAATTACAGGCCACGCTGACAGTGGCTCGGTGCACCACGAGAATTTCCTGATTGCTTTTTTGGGGAGGGACGGGAGCTTTCTTTCTCCCTTTGTCTCCCCGGTGAAGGATGTTCTCTCAGGCTGAAGTCCTGACAACCCAAGCTGCTGAAATGAATCCTCTTCAGTCTATTTACTTGATATTTACCAAAGTCTGCGATCAACAAGAAAACACATCTCAGCAGCTCACTTGGCAAGAGAACGAATTGAGGCAGCACTGCAGCTGTCATATTTATTTCAGTGGCAAAGCAGGTCAGGAAAATTGATAAAATTAATCATACAAACTAGCAAACACCGGGAGTGAAGGAGAGGGAGAACGAAGAGGAGAGAATGAGAGTGAAGGAGTGTTTGCAGCACCAGGCTGCACCTGCTTTTATTTCTTTTAATGGATTTTTTTTTTTAATGCAATGTCACAGATAAAATTGGTGCAGGGTACATTATTTTATAAGTAGGTTTGGGGAGGGGTGTTGAGATTACTACAAGCAGATGCCTATTACATCAGGGCTGAGCCCCAGCCACAGAGTTTGCAAGGAAATGGGAATTCAAGGACAGAAGTGATTTTTGAGACAGTCCCCGTAGACCAGGGGGGAAGGTCCTTGAGAGAAGTATCTCGAGGTGCTCTGACTGGGCTGGGGTTTGGCCGAGGGCTCCAGGTGGCTCATCAGTGTGCTCCCAATGTTGCCCTGGAGGCCATTTCCCTATTACCCCTGCCAGCTGGGTGCAGATGTGCCCAGGGCTTGTGGCAGCTGCATCCACCAAAGTGCAGAAACGTCTCCCCAGCTGCAGGCTTCCTCACCCCTGCAAGCGAGCAGCTCTGGGGACATCTCACCTGGAGACATCTCACCACATGCATCCCCCCCCCCCCCCAAATTTCTAGACCTAAATCTCAGGAAGCTTGGATGAGGCACAGCTCCAACAAGCCCCTGTAGCTCCTGATCAGTGAGGTATTCAGTTCTTCGGTCGCCTGTGCTGGGTTAATGCACCTGCATAATGAGGATTAACACTGAGTTTGCTCTCAGAACAATTTATGGGTCCATCTGGAGAAGGATGCTTGCAGAAGTTAAGACCTGTTTTGCTCTGGGCTTCTCTTTGAGCTGGCACCTGCCTGTTTTCAAGCTAGGGGTAGGCAAGCCAAAAAGAAGCAACTGGCTCTGGGAAAACCTTTGGGGAAGATCTCAAGCATCAAGGTCCAAGCATCAAACTCCACCTCCTTCCCCCCCCCCTTTTTTTTTATAAAAAGATTTTTTAGATCAAGATTTAAATTTTAAAACTTGCCATTTCAAAATGAAAAGTGGAAGAGTGCATTTCAAGAATGTTATCAAATGGCATTTTGGCATTTCTGCTCTTTAGTTTTCTGTCATAAAAAAAGCATTCACAAAACAACCCAAATTCAAAAATAACATTCATCCCTCTGAAATGTTTCCTTCTCTCCATTTTTCTCTTCATTTTCCTCCTCTCTTTTCTCATTGTTCCTCTCACAGATCAGAGAACCACTGAAAAATGCTCTAATTTTCCATCCTTTTTCTCTGGCTTTCCACCCTCTCCAGGCCCCCACTGCATGTCCCTGTTCCTACCATGAATTACTGTTCTCATTGCTCCAAGCACATTAAAAGTGAAGCTAATTAACCAGCAGAACAATTTGCCTAATGACGTGGTAGATTCTCCATCACTAGCAGCCTTCAAGTCAAGCCTGAACATCTCTTCAGCAGAGCTTTAGCAGGGTGGGGAAATTTAGGGCTGTGAGTCTTGGACCCACGCAAGGCTGAGGTCACCTTAGAGACTCTGGGACCCTAACCCAGGGATTTATGTCTGTTCCTGGTCAGGAGGGCATCCATCAGCTCCAGCTTGCCCATCCTCAGCCTCACACTTCTGTCCTCACCAGGGATGGGGCTGCTGAGGGTGCTGACAGTGATCTTCGCCAAGCTGTGACTGAGGAGGAACAGCGGAAGGGACCCCGAGGAGGTGAACCCAGGTGAACGGTGAGAAACCAGCATGAGGCAACCAGAAACACGGACACTGCCATGGAAATCACAAGAGTTAACAAGCATTTTAGGAAAGAAATCCCTCTATAAGATCTTGCTGACAAGCACTATTAAATATTCATTCTATAGACTGCGGAGACATCATTAGACACACACATTCCTGCTCTCCGCACTCCCAGCTCTGGCATTTGTTTTACGCTGCACTGATGAGCCGAGGGGATCTCGGGGGGGGGGGGCTGTGCCGGCCCCGTTAGCAGAGCTGGGCTCCACAGGGGAAAGTATGGCTGGAGAGGAAAAACACGGCCTCGCAGCCCCGGCACCACCTGTATGAGGGCAGCAGGAGGAGATGGCTTTGGGAGATGCTGCTGTTCGAGGCGCGTTATCTTCCCCATGGAAGAGTAGCAGCAGAGGCTGGAGGGACAGCCGTGCCACAGGAAGCCACGCTGGCTCCCAGGAGCCACAGTCCCACCACCAACATGCCCCCAGACATCCCACATGGATGTGAGGGTGCAGGGAGGAGGACTGTCTCGCCATCAGCCCCTGCCCTGCACGCACACCCCAGTGCAGGCAGCACTCCCTACTCTGCAAACCCCAGGCAAGACCTCTCCAGGCAGTCACCCTGCCAGGGACCGGGAGGGGTCCTAAGGACACCCAGGAGATGCCACAGCCCTGCTTTGGCCACCTCACTACACTGATGTCACCTGCCATACATTTCTTTCCCAGTTCAGAGCCACCTCTCAAGCACCACAAGAAAACCTGCGCGCTTGCCCTGTCCGAAATTACCTCTGCCCACAAGAGATGGGGCTTGCACACACGTATATAAATAGCTATGTGTGGATTTTTGCATACATTTGTGGTGATGGCACCATTTTTTTTTTAAACAATCCGTCCATAAATGTCACCAAAAATCCCAGTCTCCTTTTATTAAACCTGAAAAATGAGTATAAATGTAAATAACAAATGACTGATACAGGGAGAGGAACCAGAGCGTCTGTTGGGTCTGTTGGCGTCACCCTCCCTCCCTCTCTCCCTCCCTCGCTCTTTCCTCCTCGTGTAATTTGCATTAATAAAGAGGCTGTTCCTTGTCGGAATGTGTTTCATCCGGTTTAAAATCCCAGGGCGATCCACCAGGAACAGCTCTGGGAGAATCCGACTGTCAGAGCCGACAAGACAAATGAATCCTGGTGTCAGGAGCGTGTGGTTCAACGATGACAGATTGAGAAGAACTGTCCCCCTCTCGACAGGCGGGCTTCATTTTCAAATTAATAAATCTGAATAAAATATTTTCCCTTTCATTACGAGCCGAGCCCGGATGACAGTTCCCGTGACAGGAGGGAGTCGCAGTGTTGATGAGGAGACTTTGCATAAATTCCACCTGGGCTTCTTCAGCTTTATTTTTACCTGCAATTTCATTCCTGTTTACTTCCTCTCTTCCCTCCTCCCCTTGCTCTCTCTCCTGCGCTCCCCCTCCCTCCTTCCTTCTTGCTTTTCCTTCACCCGCTCCCCGCCCCCCTCTCATTCCTCCTCCGCTCCTCCCTTCCCCACTGTCCCTCTGTGATTTGGAAGCTGAGCCCTGGATATCACTCCTGCAGCACACACCGGCTGTCTCGCACCTCAAACATGCATGATGTGCACCAAGGTCTCATGTTCTCGCTGCATGCATGCTGCTTTATTTCTACACGTGCACAGGTGCCTCAACCCCACTCAAGAAGCACAGCCCATGCACCTAAGGAGAACCCTACAAGTGTTTTGGTTGTCTTTACATGGAAGTGGGACCAGGCACCGATAGCTGCTCCCAAGGGAGCTGGAGGCAGAGCCATGCTGCAGCCTGGTCCCCGGGCACGGGCAGCTGGGTTGTAGAGTCATAGAACGGTTTGGACTGGAAGGGACCTCAAAGCCTATCCAGTTCCAACCCCCCTGCCATGGGCAGGGACACCTCCAACCAGACCAGGCTGCTCAAGGGCCCATCAAGCCTGGGTCACCAAGGGCTGTGCACATCCCGCAACATGGTCAGCTCCAGCTAGAAGACAGAGTTCCTGACCAGTCTCAGTGACAGTCCCACCACCCTGCTCCCAAACAGGAAGGCGTGTGCAGATTTGGGTTCATGATAACCTTTTCCTGGCCTGCTGCCTCAGGTAAGCTGGTAGGGCTCCCGAGCACCTTTCTTTGAGACAGCAGGATGCCGGCAGCGGTCGCGCACTGCACGTGCACAGCAGCACCACCCAAACGGGTATCGGGCTTTGCCTTGGTGCAGGAGCACGTTTCCCCTCCACCACCAGCAGCCACCCCAGGGCTGTGCAGTCTGCAGCAGCACCATGAGGTCCCTCTGATCTGCGCCTCGACAATGGGCCCCCCCGTTTGCTGTGACCCCCGCACCAGCCCTTGCTCCAGAGAGCACCTTTGGATGCTGAGGGCAGGCAACAGGTGAACGGTCGCACCACAGCTGAGCGCTCGCGACACTCAGGTCTCCGTTCCACCTCCAGATCCCACTGTGACTCATAAACATGGCTAGAGAGCCCATAAATGCCTTTATTACTGTGTAGCCTCCAAGGCAGTGATGTGGCCCACTTCCCCAGGACACCGCAGAGATGATTCAACGATGCTCCCCATGCAACACCTCCACAGCAAGCACTATGCTGGGATGAGGGCTGGAGAGCCTCTCTCCACTCGCAGAGCATGTCCCACATTGGGTAGACCTCCAGCTCTCCCGCAAAAAAAGTTTGTCTTTAGTTTGGATAGGCCTCTGGATCACCCCAACAGATGTGGCCCCGACAGAAGATCACACAAACCCAGCTCAAAATCTGATGGTGGCATGGAGAGAGCAGAAATAAGAGAGATCACAGCAGGAAATGGAGCGTCTGAGCTGGCTTGGGAATCGCAGCGACTCCAGGGCACATTACAGAGAAAGCCAGCAGAAATAGAGGTGCTGGCTGATTCTTCGACAGCCCTCCAAAGAAATTAGAAACATTCCAACAGCTATAGCTGTGTCTGACAGTAAATTTGATTAACTTGCCCGTGGAGTTAATGATATAGAGGGCCGTGTGGATTTTGTTGTAAAGAACACAGAAAAGACAGATGAGAAAATGAGAAAACAAGAAAGTAAATTTAAGCAGCTGGAAGCTTTAACAACTGGCATGATAAATCCAATAAAGAACTCTCGATAAAACCCAACCACTGGAAAGCCAAACATGGGTTGGGAGAGAGTGGATGTGAATGTGCTTCGGATTCACAACTGAAGTGGGAGCGTGATATGCTCACAGTGCGAAAATGCTCCCAGGTCCCCACACAGGCTGCCAGGAGTGAGCAGGACACAGCCCTCCCTGGCCACTTGCTCCTGGAGCACGGGGCAGCGATGCTCCTGCTACAGCCACCCTACACCAGCAAGGTAAGGCCAAGGACCAGCTGTGCAGGTTCACTCCCCAACACTTTTCTTGTTCCAGTTTCATTTGCAGTTCTCTCAGGACCAGGACGAGCCTGTGGAGGCTGACAGGAGCCTGGAGGGATTCACACCTACCAAGCCAAACCACATTGACTCTGAAAGGCAGCACAGTGTCACTAACATGCTTGCCAACCAAATGCAGACCAGGTATTGCCAAGAAGCCTGAAGTAAAACCCAACATTTGGACATCCATATTCTTAAATTCTATCTTCTTTAAAATTTATTTATGCTGAAACCTGCTGGAATTCACAGCCAAGAGAAAAACCTCTAAGAAAATGACTGATGAGGACACATCTCTGCTTATCCCAGTAGCAAGAGCTGTGGAGCAACATCCCATAGAACCCTATTATCCAATACAGAGGCAGGCTTGGAGCATCACTATATCACAGAAGATCCTGCAGGATCCTCGCTGTCTGCACACGGAAGTAATTTTTGCATCCCTACACCATGCTCATTGGTGTTCCCCATCCAGTTGGCTGTGCAACGTAATTCCAGGGTTGAGCCACCACTGTGAGCCTGGTCAAGCCACACCACCGTGCTCCTGCAGGGAAAAGGCAGAGACGCCCTGCGTGTGGATCCAAGAAGCTGTAGTGCAGGGAAATGGGGACCAGGGCCACCCATGCAGTACCAGATGCAGCTGGCAACAGCCCAGCCGCTGTGTTAGCTCTGGCAGAGCCTCCCCAGGGCTTTGCGTTGCGGGAGAGGGTCTTAGCTGGGCACTGTTTGACTGCATACAGTTGGCCTTGAGCCCAAAACAACCAGCCCTGCTGGGACCAGCCTGGCAGCACTTAGGCTGGGTCCATGCAGGACCACCCAGATAGTTTGGCCTGGTATTTCTCACCATCCATGGCCTCTGCAACTTCATTTTCCCAGTCCTCCCACAAACCCGGGCAGCAGAGAACCTCTCTTGCTCCCAACCAGGATGTTACAGTTGGCCTATTGACCCAGATCTGAATTTGGCACTTAGACTTTGCAGACCAATATCTACATTGCTGCACCATCTACATCCAACTTTGATAAGTCACAATCAATCAGAAGAGATTTGCAACAAGGACCAATGGAGAACAACAACTCCAGATGTTCTCCATGCACTCCCTATCAGGGCAAAGATAGAGGTGGAGCCCAGTCCCCCAGAGTCTTACTTTGCTGCCATAACCCTAATTCCCAGGAATATCTCCCAGCTCTCACTTCAAATTTGGAACTGGATTCCCAACTGATGAATGGTATCATCATGAACTGGAGACCAGCTGTAGCCACAGGCTCTCAGAGTTCTCTCAAGCAACCCTGAGTGAACAAGGAGAGCAAAGCAGCCCTTTGGAGCCATCTCCCCCATCTCCTGACACTTTCCTGAGCTCAGCCGCCTGCAAGACCAAGTGGCTGGAAATGTGCAGAGTGCTCTGAATTGAGCTGTAAAGAATGAAGGTGAAGTTTTAAGCCGCTAGATTCATGGCTGGGATTTTTATACACACATAAAATATGAATCTCAGTTGTATACAAAGCTGAGCCCATCGTGCCAAAAGGATCCCAGTCAAGCAGGCCTGTAAAATGAAATCCTCTTGGACTAATTTAAGGAGACCTGAGCAATATAAATTCTGGCCTGCTCAAATGCAGGAAATAAAAAAAAAATCTGACTTGAATACAGGCTTCTCTCTCAATGTGTTTGGCAGCCCCAGCGTGCAAACAACAGGAACAAAAAAAACAGAGCAAGAAATTAGCTCTGGGGTTGTGATAAACACTGTTGCAGCTCCCCGTTTATACCAGTCTTGTGGGCCTAATGAAACCCTCTTCAGCAAAAATTTAATGCAGAGATAAACTTTCCAATAAATAAGAGGTGTTCGTATTTGCTGACTTCTGATGACTTTCCTGACCTGCACAGTCACTTCCACTGAGCTGTTATGCACAGAGAAAGTGCTCATAAAGATGCTTCTTATAAAAGAAAATATTAACTTATCTGCTAGCTAGCAAATCCTGACTCGCATACCTTTATCTCCTTGGGCTCCTCCAGTTTTAGTGGAGTAAGGATATCCTTCAAGCCACCTCTCTGATGGCTGGAGAAGGACTTGCTTGCCCTGCCACTGCTGATGAGTGTGGCTGGAGGAGGGTCTTGAGGCTGTAGAAGATTGCTCTGAGCCAAGGCCCCAGCAGTGCAGGTGCACTGGACAGTCTGTGTCCAGCCCTGTGGAGCCTGGGGGTTGGCCGGGCAGGATGAGGAGGGGGTGAAATAAAGCATCCACATCCTGTTTGGGGTTTTTCCCCTCAGGCAGGGCACAGGGGTGAGAGGAGTTGGAGTGACCTTGCTCAAGGTCAGAGAAGAAGCCTGAGGTCTGGGAAATACACCCAGATATCCCTGCAAGGGCCAGAGATAACATCATCCTTCCCAGCCAAATAAGGAGCCAGATATAAACATCTAATTACAGAATTAGAAATGTGCCTTAGCTGAAAATGCTGTCTCTGTTTTCTAGATAGAGCACACGAGCAGTGGTTTTTTTGGAGGGCAGGGAGGAAGAACATCACTTAGACTTGCCTGGAATTATCTGCCAGCTCTCTGGGAGCAGAGCCCTGCTTTTAGGGCTGGGTATGTGCCACAGCAGATCCCTATCAAGCAAAATAGGCTGGGGCCAGCTTGAGTGAGTTGGGTTCAGCTGTGCTGCGGTTCCTGATGGCCCCTTGGCACCTGAGGAGTTTGCATGTCCTGTGGTCTCCTCACCTCAGCACTATCACCACCTCTCCTGCTAGAGAAGCCCTTACCTCCCTTCCTCTCTGTACCAAACCCACCTCCTCATGCCACGAAGGCCTGAAGCAACTGGGAATGTCAGGGAACCTTTCCATAGCTGATCAAAGGCATGAGATATCCAGCAAAGCTACCCAGGAATGCAGGGGATGTCCTCCCGTGGCAGGGTACACGGTAGTTCTGGGGCTATTTTTCCAAGTTTTCTCCATTTAAAAGGGAAAAAAAAAAAAGAACAACCTCCTCCCTGCCCCCTACCCCCGCAAAAAAAAAAAACAAAACCCAAAGCAAAAACCAAACCCAAGCACTAGCCAGGAAAATCCTCCCTAATGAATGCATGGGCTTTAGCTCCAAAGCTGCAGAAGCTGAAGGCAACTTCCAGCCCAGCCCATCTTTGTTCCTCCAGGCCTTGGAGAAAGATCTCCTCTTGGGCAGCCAAGTAGCAATTGGGTCACAGTGCAGGATTATCTGCTAGTAACAAGCAGCAAATGTGCTCTGGGACCAGTGATTCATTAATGCACTTCATGGTGACATATGAACCAGAACCCGAGGGAGCCTTTACTTCTGCCCTCTCTATCCATTCAGCTGAAAGACAGGGAAAAAGGTTCCAGCCCTGCACTGGCACTGATTTCTAACACTGATCAAATTAACACTACCCTACAACCAAGGCAACTAATCAAGGACATCGGGGAGAAGGTGTGATTTGAAGTGCAGTGAAACCCTGGCTCTCTGAGTAATGTTGCAAGACAAATCTTCACTGTTAATAGGGACTAGGAGGAGGGAGGATGGAAGAACTAGGAAGGGAGGCTTTGCAAGAAGACAGTGCTGCAGGGACTGTTGTGGACCCTCATGGTCATGGCTACAGGGTGCCAGCACCTCCTTCCATCCCTGCGTTGATCTCTTCCATCCTCCCCCAAAACCGTCCCCACAGGCCCCAAGGTGGCGGTGGCCAGGCGGTCCTGGGAACTGGGAGCATGGATGCTCTTCTGGAGAAGTGCTGGCTCTCCAGAGACACATGACCCACCAAGTACCACCACCCCAATGACTGACTCTAAAAACTGAGATTGAGAAGCAAAACTATCCTGACAGCAGGAAATCCAACACCCACTGCCTCCGTTCGCTGCACAGGTTAAGTGCATTGAAGGCACACAGCCCATGCCAAGAAGTTTTTCTTTTAACACCAGCTGCCAAAACCTTCCAAGGGGGTGCACATGAACACCTTCAGACCAACCCCTGGGGGATTTTCAGGAAAAGGCTCTTCCCTGTGGCCAGAAACTCTCTGAAATGCACCAGGAACTTGCATCCGAGGCTTGGCAGAAACCCAAAAGCCTGTCTCCACAGCAAGGCCGGAGGGCAGCCCCAGCTCCTGGCTCTGTTGGGATAACCCAGAGCTACTCCAGCCACACAGCAACTGGGGGAGCAGCTGGGTTTACCCCAGGCACTGCCCATCATGCAGAGGAAAGAAGCAGCACCAACATCCAGGGAAAACAGAGCCGATGCTACATAAGCACAGCCTTCACCAGTTTAATGTTCCTGTAGGAGCTTTACATGTTTCATTTCCTGAATTTATGCAAATTGATTCTTAACCAAAATGCTTCATTGACTTTTTTTATCTTATTTTTCCCCCATTCCCAGGTTATGAGCACTGTACCAGGGTGGATTCACAGCTGGTGGGATCCAGCGCCTACTCCCCAAAATCCACAGGGGCTGCTGACCTGGACCATGGTTCAGAGCTATCCCAGAGGATTTGACAGCAATGAGACTCTCCCTCAGTGCCTGACTTGTGTGCATATTGCATTGTCCTTTCCAACACAAGACTTGCAACAGGTAAAAGCTGCCAGCACCTTTCCATCCCATCCTGGTCTGGCAGATGCTGCTCTCCCATTACACGGTGTCACCCCAAGTTAGGCTGCACCAGGAGATGGGGCAGCCACCACGTGGAGAGGAAACTGAGCCCCTGCTGAGTTTTGCAGGTGACCTGAGGAGGATGGCAGCAGGTCTGCAGGGCTGAGCCATGCTGCTCCTCCACCCCAACTGACCACGGTGGGACGCTCGCCCTATCGATACAGTGAAAAGGTTAATGGGATCATCTCCTTCCAACCCTATCACACTAAACGTGGGATTTATAGCATCGCTAAAATACTGACCTCTATCTGTTTTATGCTGATCATTAACTAAGATTATCTCACACCAGAGATTTGCTATATCAAAGAGCACTGACATCACTAACTGCTATTAACTGTATTATACTTAAACTCCATAAAGGGGAGCAAAAAAAACAGTGTCAGCAGCACAGGGGAAAGGCACATTACCAGGCATGCCCAGATTATATATATATATATATATATATATATATATATATAAAAAGAGCAATTGCCTGCAGCTTTCTCTGTGTGTCTGGCATTTTGCAATTGCAATATTGAGAAAAATACTTGAAAATGTTTTCAGACACAAACCCCCTCCATGCACAGACACCCAGCTGAACACCCTGTAGCTAACAGACGGTGGTAGGGCTGGTTCACGTTGCACGAGGTCCCCAGAGCATCACTGCAATGGGTGCTGTACGTATGGGGCAGACAAAAGGGAAGGGTGCCTGCTCTGGGAGCAGGGGGTGAAGGCACCGTGTGTCCCCAGATGGCTCAGGCTGTCTCCTCCATGGCCCATCACCCCACTGGCTCCGCTCACCGCCCTCCTCAGCTCTCCCAGCCACATGGCTGTTTCTGGGCAGTAGCATATTTGTTGACTTGCTCTTTTGGTGACATCTTCTTTTAATAAGGAAATGTGTCTCTTAGCAGCTCCTTGCCTAAGGCTATGCTTAGTTAAAGTGTAAAATGTCAAACTTTAGCAAGGATGACAATAACCCTGCTGGGCGAAGAAGAGCCAACCACTATATTATTAGCTACTCGAGGGAAAGGGGAGGAATATTTACCCATTCCACAGAGAAAAAACACTCAAATCCTCCAATCCACCCACCTACCCCCTCCCACATGGAGACCAGCATCAAACCCACTGCCACAAGATCATTCCAGCAGCCAAAGCTCATAACTAAAGCTGAACAGCAAACAACATGCCCTTCCTATTTATCAAACACATACACATATGCAACTAGAATAGGTCAAAGTGCCCTGGCCATGCCCTTTCTTCTCCCAAAATTACCCAAAGGCAGATTAGGAAGCAGGCACGATGCTGGGATAACGCATGATGGAGAAAAGTCATGCTGTCGCAGCAAAGCTTGAGGTAGAGAGCAGAGCAAAGCCCACGGGGTCCCCTGACAGCCAGGGGTTTGGGCAGAGGAAGAAAAAAACCAGTGGGCACCATCGCAGGCAATAACCGAGGGCGGTTGCACAAAGAGGGAGATCTGCCAAGGGCTTGCAGAAGTGGCTGTTTGATGAGCAGAGGAGCACTTTCTCAGGCTTGCAGGTCTTTGGGCGACACTTCTGCGCTGCTGAAGGATTAATCTGTACTGCATTTACTTTCACACACACTGTAACATATGTAGAAGCAACCTTTTCATCTGGAGCACATGTGACTGGTACCGACATAATTTTCTGACTTGTTCTTCCCTGAGCTGCAGCAGGTCAGAGCCATAAATGCACATCACCAAACTTAAAAATAGAAGTCTTCTCCCTTCCTAAGATCAGAGACAGGACAATGTTCACCATTAGACCCTATTCCTCCTCTAGCAGGATGTAATGAGACTTGTAAGTTATGAAAAGCTTTGAGAAACAGGAGTCTACTTCTGGATCAAAACCCTGATCCCAGCTACATAAGCACAGATCTGCCATTGGCTTGGAGCAGGAAAGTGACTTTCAGCTGCACAGAGGTTCTGGAAGGAAATGGGTGAGGTTAAATGGGAGAAGTTTTCACTACTCCAGTATGTCCCAGCTCTCGCACCCCTTCCTGCGAGCGCAGGACCTCTTGTGATGTCCTCCCCATCAGATGCCACCAGAACCAAGTCAGGTCAAAACCACCACCCTGACCAGCCCCGCCCTGCCTTTTTTACTTGTATTCTTTAGAAAAACATTATTTTAGGGGAAAAAAGAAAACATTCAGTGCCCCGCAGCAGGCAAATGTGGCACCACCAGCCTGTTTCTGGCTTGCACTGGAGACTGACCACAGGCCAGTAGCAGCCTAAGACTCATATCCCAAGTATCGCCAGAAATTCGAGTCCTCTCCTGCTCCAAACTGCAGCAGAGCTATGGGGCCATCCAGAGCTGATGGCATAGGCTGGATGAAACAAGGTGTTTCCAGCAATTCCTGTCCTTTGCAGGTATCATCATTCTCGGAGAGAGGAAGCAATCTATTCCCTCCTCTCCATCTCAGGACGGAGGCGACCCAGGGGACTGCCTACGTGCTCCTTCATCAGAGCCACTGCTTGCAGCTCTCACCTCTACTTCCTAAAAGCAACAGTCACATCCCACCTCCCTCTACATTGCCTAATGGTTCCAACGAGTGAGGAAATACACATGCGTGTGTATGTATATGTGTGTGCAGTGCACACGAGGATGAGGGTGTGTTGTGTTTTCCCAGCTAACACATGTCAGAATCTGTTTAAGCCTGGCTTTATGCTCAAATGTCACCCTGCCAGAATTCATTATGTCCCATTTATTAATTAATTAAAATATATTTATACAGAGCAGGCTTTATGAGACAGAGATAAAAATAACGTTTTGAGAGCTGTCCCCTGGACAGAGCGGGTGCTCTCTGATGGCAGCAGCAAGGACAGTAGCCACAGCCTTCCCTGTCAAGTGCTGACTCGCAGGGAATTGATGATATGGAAATTCAGTAATTAAGGCTGAGGAAAAAAAAAATCAGAGGCAGGCTCCGGAGCTGGTGTTGGCCATGTAGCAGCTCCACGGCCCCATCCCCTCCTTGCCGCTGGGCAGTGGGGTGATGGCATTTCCCCCTCATGTGGAGGACCCCAGTGTGTAGAACAAAGGGGCTGGCAGCAGCTTGTTCTGGCTCCTCTGTCCCCCATCCCCACACCCCGGGGCCTTGCAAAGGTGAGGGGATGTACAAGGTCCAGCGACCCCCCCTCCTCCCAATCCACCAGGTACTGCAGCTTCAATCTCCCTCCCTGCTCTTGACAGCAGGGCCCCAGGGCAGGAGAGGAGAGATCACAGCCCCAGGACGTGGCAGGGCTGGGTAGAGAGGGTCGGTGACTTGGCCATGCGTTATGCTGGGGGAAGGCCAGTCTCTCCTCACTAGCCATGGTCCAACCAATACTGGCTGGCACGGGATTTCCCCTTTGCTCTCCCACCTCCCCAGAAGGTGCCACAGTCTCCTTGGGACTCAGATCCAATGGTGCCAGAATGGACCGTGCTGGAAAGAGAGTACAGTGGAGCACTGGGAAAAGAAGGAAGGAGAGGGAGGAAAAGGGAGTGCTAGGCTGCGGAGGTGACAGCTAGAGATGGCCCAGCGGTGACCAAGCCCTTTCTCCAGGGCTGGGCAAAGCGGGGCCGGTGAGTGGACGCTCTCTGCCGCAGCAGCAGCCACTTCCCCGCCTGCACATTGGCTCCGTCGTCCTTTTGACGGAACTACGGTGACATTTCCACTTAAAACTCTCCATGACCTTTCCCTGTGAGCCTCTCTTGCTTCACTTGTTCTGGCGTCTCCTGCCCACTGCTCCCTGAGAGCGCTTTGCTCTCACCCTGAGGAAAAGGGGAGGCACGAGCTCCATCCACCAAGGCTAGGCCCGGCTTTTTTGGGTTCACCTTTAACTGTCGGTTGCCAGCAGCACGGGTGGTGAGGACAAGCCCACCTCTCTAAAGCAATGCTGCGTCGTGTTGCCTTCCTCCCCCAGCACCGGGGCTGCGGTGGGGATGCAGCCATGGGCCCAAGAAGTAGACCACTGCCCTGCTTCCCTGGCTCGGCCCAAACCCATCCTCTGTCACCCAGACATCCCTGGCCAACAACCAGCCCGTCCTGGCTCCCTGGTTTTCTGCAGAGGTGCGGTGGGTGGCCAAGGCCAGCAGCAAGCCCACCTGCCTCTTCCCAGACACCAGCACCATTAGCAATGCCCCACAGCTCCCTCAGCTGAGGGATTCCTCGACCTGTCAGTGCGTATCTGTTGATGTGCTCACCTGGAGTTCCAACTGCCACGCACACAGCTTTGATGGGCACCCCAACCTGCAGCAGCTCCCACACACCAGCCCCCTTGCTGGAAAATGAGGGGGCAGGCAAGGCAGAGGTTTGGGTTTCAGGAGATAGGTCAGCTCCTCTGGCATTGTGGCACCTGCAGAGACAGCACAGGTTTCTCCAGGCTCTGTGCATTGCTGAGACAGGCTCACAGCAGGGAGAGCACTGCAGCTGGAGCAGGCCTTCTGCACCATGGCTCAGCGTTGGTTTGCAAAGGGAGCATGAGAGCTTTGGAACCCTGGGAATCTGCAACCAGATCTGCCCATCCACCAGCTTCCGCCGGCACCTCTCTCTTGTTTGTTCAGCAAGGAATGAGAATAATCACCACCGTCCAAAAGCCTTGAGATGGTAAGAGAAAACAATGTCCTGTGGATCAAGCAGCTCTCCTCTGGCTGTGTTCAACCTTGGTCCTCCACTGGGCATTGCCCTCAATGGAACTGACAGTTTGGTGGAGGTATGGTAGGAAAGAAGGTTTTCAAGCATGTATCACTTCAGGAAGGAGGTGGATCCTGGATCGAGGGGTTGAAGGGAAGGATGGGAACAGGAGAGAGCTTGTCCTGAGCATCACTATCGCGTGCTCCCCAAAGACTACCTTGATTTAGCCACAGAGCAAAACAGAGTATTGAAAGACCAAGTGGTGCTGTCAGCAGCTGACCTATCTCCCACAGGACCCAGGACAGGCAGATGTGCCCTCAGGAAGTGCCAGTCTCTCCCCATGGACTGAGAAGTGGTGGTCCTCCTACAGCAGTTTCAGACCCCACTTGTGGCTGAGATAACTTGTCCCAGGACAGAGGCAGGAACTGCAATTAAGACCTTCCAAACCCCTCTGTGACCAGCGTCACTTTCCTTTCCATCCTCACCCTACACAGCCGCTGCACTGCTATTTCTTGGAAGGACCAGGTCCTCTCCTCTGGATGTCAGCCAGCACAGCTTTGCTGACCTTGGAGGAACTCTGCCAGCTTACCCTGGCTGAGGACATAACCATCTATTATTTAGATAAGGAAATACACCTGCAGATATATTTTTATGTAGGCAAATATATGTCAGCAGATCCTTACTGGATACTGGCCAGAGATGGTAGCAGCAAGGAAGGAGAGTCCTGAGCCTGCAGATCTCTTGTCCTCCCTTACAGGAACAGGGAGGGGGGAAAACAATGATGGGACCAGAAACTCTCAACCATGGTAGAAGTCCTGCTCGTGACTGTACAGACATCAGATGAGGACTGTGCCTCCAGTCTCAGGTGCCATCCCTCTGTCCCACCTGTGGGCTCTGCAGCTCTGCTGTGGGATTTTGGCAAGTGGTGCAGCTCTGAGCCTGATGGTGTCAACACCTCAAGGTGTGCAGGAACCAACCTGGGAGGCTCCCTCTTGCCTCTGAGACTCCTCCATTGCTCTATGGATCATCACATATTGGGCAAGCACGCGTCACCCCCTTCACACAGCCCAAATTCAACAGAGCCCAACAGCTCCCCCGCAGCTCCACTCCCAGCCCACATGCAACCCTTGCTTGTACTCGGCACAAACTGCCAAATCTGAACCAAGCAGCCCCTTTTTTGCAGCACAGGGATGGCTGTGAACCATTCGTCATCCCTCGGGCTGGCAAGAAAACCACACGCACGAGGGAAGAGCTTCCCTGACTCAAATGATTCTCATTTTTTGAAGGGCAAATTTCCTTAGTCTGCCCACTCAGTCTTGACAAGGACAGCAGGAGACCCACCACATGAATACTAATGGCTCCAGGAGCGGGGACACGTGGGGAAGGGAGCGCCAGGGCTGGGCACTGCTGGCGGAGCAGTGGGGAGACGATGAGCAAGAGGCGGCCGAGATGCCAAGGTGGGGCATGCCAGGACACTTCTATTGTCCTGGACATCCCCAGAACAACACACATGAGATGCCCAGACACAGAGGGCAAGGGATGAAAGACAGACCCCCCACCAGCAGCCAGGAGGTCATTGAGAAGCATTAGGCACGATGGATTGAGCCACCGTAGGGGCATCACTAGAGCAGAAGGTGCAAAAGGTTTATGCTCCCCCCAACACCATCTTTGGCCTTGACCCCTTCTACCTCCCTGCCCCTCCCAAGCTGCCAAGAGGTCCCTTGTGCTGAATTCTTATTCAACTTCAAACTGACAAACTGTTTTTAATCTTTTCCTTCCATCCAGCTTGGAGATTGGGAAGCAAAAATCAATACGGGCTGGCAGGTGATCAAGTTGCTTGACAGTGGCGCTGAGAGAAACAGAGAAAAAGAGAGAGGGAGTGGAGGGAGGGGGCGAGGAGAGGCAAGAAGAGAGGGGCAGCCAAGCACCCCGTACTACAGATCCTGGCTGGGAGGGTCCCCTATTGCCAGCAGAGCTCCTTGATAAAACAGCTGGCATGAGGGTGTTGGGCGCCCACATGCAGTCGGTGGGGTGGAAGGAGAAGACACTGCAATCGCACCTTGCTCCCACTCACCTGTGCTCCCCAGTGTTGGCTGCCCAGTGCTCCATCCACCAGCAGGGTGCAGGGTGCAGCACCAGGCCACCCTAGCTGGCTCCTGGCCAAAATGCCCACCAGGGACCACCACCCCTCCCCCTGTATCAATTCCCCCATCCAATCTGACACAGCCCAGCAGCAGGGGCAGCTCAAGGACCCCTTTAAATGTGGAACCTGAAGCCCTGCTCCAAGATGCCTCATGAAAAGCAGCACTTGTTTCCCAAGCCCACCTTGAGCAGGGGGTGTTTGTTCAGGCTGGGAGGGAAGCGATCTCAGCAAAAAAGCACATTTCTCAAAATATTCAGCCACTGTCAGTCCTGTAGCCTCTGCAGTTGCCATGTCCCAACCCTGTCCCCACCACCCTCCTCCATCCAGTTCCAATGGGACACCCCAGAGCTGAAAAGGGTGAAGGAGGCCAGAGCTCTGGAGAAGGAGCTGTTGCTGGGTTGTTCAAAGGATGCAGAGGGGCAGCAGCGCCTGGAGGCACCCAGCAGTCTCCCAAGGAGGCAGCCTCAGCACTGGGTCAAAGACAAAACCCTACAGAGCCACCAAGAAACACCAAAGGCTCTCCAGCCCCAGGGAAAAAGTAGGACTGAGCTGGCCTCTTCCATCCGCACGCCTCCACCTCCCAGCATCTCCGCAAGCCACAAGCTCACTCCCAGAACTGCCAGAGCCCCTGAGAGAAGAGCTGACATTTGAAAACGATCAGTTTAGGAACTTCCCCCCACCGCTTTCCTTCGCGTCCCCCTTCCTATTGTTACTGTTCCTCTGAGCTTTCTTCGTCTAACTCGGTAAATCTCCAGGAAATACAGCTGCGTTTCTGTTGTCACTTCTGATCAGAGGGATGCCAGCGGGGTGGGGGAAGTGGGGGGGAAGAGGAGGGGGAAGAGAGAAGGAAAAAAAAGATTGCCTGGGGCCCCACACAGAGCCAGCATGCAAATGAGTGCCAGCTTCGTAAAAATAGCCCCAGCAGTCACATTTTATTACAACCGAATTATTGGACCTGGGTTACTGGGAACTGGCACTGGGGAAGACGAGAGAAGGAAGGGAAGAGAGGGGGAAAGGGTCAGCCATAATTTATTCTAAATATTTGAACTTTGAGAGCGCCAAGGGGGATGTCCCCCCTCTGATACTCGCGTGCGCCCGAAACTGCCGGGCTGCTGGATGTACCACAGCCTCCCTCATCTCCAGCACACTCCTCCCACCATGCGCAGCGCCAGAAAAACACATCCAGGGACTTTCAGCCCTGCTGGATTTTCCACCTTCCCATCCAGACTGGTACCAGTTTGCAGCAGGGACACTCACTGCAGGTGTTGGCATGGTCCCAGCCCACTGCCCACCTCCCATCATGGGCTGGGAAATGAAGGGGGTGCAGGGCACTGACTCTGCCCCCCAATTTCTGCAGCATCTCTCAGCCACTGCCAGTGTTCATAGAGAGGATAAGGGTATTGTGCAGAACAGAAGGGGTTAGAGGTGGTGGCCATATGAGTTTGAAGGTGGCTCCCACCGTGGTGATGGGCAGGGCACATTGCAGACCGTGGCACAGGGAGGTACTGGAGCCGCTGCTGTTTCCACCCACACTTCAAGGGTGGCAACAGTGGAAGACCTCCTTTACTGCCCTCCCCCAGAATCTGGTCCCTCCTTCGAGCCCCTTGCACTGCAAGCACCTGCTTAGTCAGCATTTCCCACGCAGGGCACAACACACAGGGTGAATGGGATGTGATGAGCCAGGCCCAGTTTTCCCTCTGAGGGCGCTCGCCGGAGCACCAAGTAGTGTAAAAAAGACACCAGGGGTGAGCTATGGACTTTGGAAAGAGCCCCCTACACCTGCACACACTCAACTCCCAAATGCTTTCAACCCAAAATACTCCTCATTGCTTTTCCACACCCTCATCAGACCTGCCTAATGGTGGCATTTTTGGATATGCAATCACATATTGTGATTGCAAGATTCTTGCAAGAACAATCCAGTCTTCCAGAGCAGAGGCCAGGCTGGGAGAGGCGATGCCCTCCTCAGGACAGACAAATCCTTGCAGCATTTTCTTGAGCCAAGCGCTGCTCAGACAGGCAGAGCAGCACGACAAAGCTTGGCAGGGACACAGCACTCGTTAAACGCGTTGCCTGCAAGTGCTCCAGAGAAAACTGGGTCAAGATTTTCTAAAGACAGGAGCACAATGCTTGCTTCCCTGTCACAGCAGGCAGCATCTCAGCAGAACTGGAGGTGAGCAGGGACAGGGAGACTCTGCCCTTGGAGAAGGCAGATGCAATGGAGTAGTTAGGGAGAGGATGAGATCTCCTCCTCCTCTCTGTAGCCAGAGATGCTCCAAGGATGGCTGGTGCTTCCAGGAGAGCCACTTACCTCCCCAGCAGTTCCCACCAACATGCAGGCCTCTGAAAAAACAGGCTGAGGCACTGGTAGAGCATCACCTGGAAGATTTGTTCTGTTCCTTGCTCCATCCCAAGCACCTTGTGAGACCCAGTGAAGTCCTGCAATCACTGTGCACCATCCTGGGCATAAATGTGCGCTGAGGTGCTTACCACGACAAGTCACAGAGAGAGAGAGCTTCAGACAGCTAGTTGAGATGTGCTGAATTATGGTCTCCTGAAAAAGGCACCTCAAGCAAACCCTAACCCCTCCTACCCCAGGGTTGCAAGGCAATTTGGGCAGCTCCTGTCTTTGCAGTCCCATTGAGTGCCCTCTTCGCTGTGCAAGTGGGAGCAACGTGGGTTTGACACAACCTGTCAACAGACAGCAACTCCATACACCCCTCAGTGTGGACAACAAGCTGCTCCCTGCTCTCACTGCAGGATCTGCCCCACTTTACCCCAGGTGGGCTGCAGGAGCGGGAGGGATGCACAAGCTTCCTCCTGCACAGCTCTGCAGTCCAGAAAACCCCATAACCTCTTTTGTGTTCTTTTTTTTTCAGTTTAGGAAAAAAAAAAACAAACAAGCCACTGGGAAGCTCAGAGCCTGTGCTCAGGGCTCATCTCTGCCCACCACCACCACTCAGGGTGGTGGTGCCACCAGCTCCAGTCCTTTGGGATCTTAGTAGTCATCAGTTGTGTGTGATGGTACAGGGCACGGCTATATGATACAGAAAAATGCTCTGGGAACACTTCTGCAGTTTCTTTGTCTTCTCTTCCAGTTTTGTCCCCTCCCAACCCCCACCCCCTAGTTTTGCAGGCATCCAAAGACATCTTTAGTTTTTCCACAAGAAAGAAATTGCCACCAGCAAATCCCTGCCCAGAATGCCAAAATCTTCCTTCCTGAGTGCATGTGTTTGGGGAAAAAACTTGATTTTAGAAAAGTTCCTTTCCTGCAAAGCTCAAAGACCAGAGGAACTGGAGAGGAGAGGAGAGCAGAGCTCCACCCTAGGCCTTACTGTTGAAAAGCTGGTTTTAGAGCTAATTTGGGAAAGGCCTGACTCACTCTTCTGAAATGCCCAAGACTCATCTTCCTGCTGATGCTGCAGGAGCAGAAGAGATGCCAGCCAGCTCCTGTTATCACCTCTGTGGGACCGGCTGGCGATTAAAGGCATCTGAGTTGCAAAGCACGGAGGGAACAACATATGGACAGGAGCAAGGGACTGCTTTCCCAGCCTCTCTTTTTCAGACCGTAACTGCATTTGCAAGAGGATCCCAGAGCCACAGTGCAGTTCTTATTCAATGCTATTAAACTTCATTAACTGATATATCGTTTCACGTTGACTCAACGACTTTTAAACCCTCTTCCGAGGGACTTCCTTGAACATGCTGTAAATTGCCAGTAACTGCCTTCCACTGGGAGCAAACCACTCCAGCCCCAGCGTGGTCCCACTCCCCCCATCCTGGATGGAGTAACCGTGCCCCCACACTCAGGAGCCTGAGAGCTCCTGTGTTTATCCTCCTGCAAACCAGAGAAGGTGACGAAAGGGGCAGGAACTGAAAAAAAGCCACTCTCCCAACTTTGCTCCAATTGTGGAGAAAACCTCCCCAGCAAGTTCTAGATCCTCAGTGGAGGAAACACTCAAAAAAATTCCTCTCCTGGTGATCAAAGCGCTTCTTTGCCACAGAATTGACAGCTCTGCTTCCAGCTAAATACTTTCAAGGTTCGCATTGTCTTATGTAAACTGTAATCCAAAATGATCTCAAATCCTAAAAAAGCCCTCAAAATTCAAGCTTTTGAACCTACACCCAAATGGGTCATTTTGGCAGCGCATGATTCTGATTTTTAGTGTTTCTTCCACCAACCACCACCCTGAATTCCAACATTAGCAAGACCTCTTTGACTTTGATGCTGTGGCATACACAGATGGAATGTATTTCTGCATATTCCAAGACACTCTGGGATAGCTTTGCTCATGTAATTATTCAAATAAGCTAACCTGAAAGCGAGAGCATGCGCTGTTCGTTTGCCAAATTTGAGCAACTTTGCTTTCAAAGCATCACTAACTTCCCCCATCACAGGTGAGAGCTGCCAGGCTGCTGCCCCCGAGCTATCCCCATTGGGAGCCCCGGGGAAGGGGAGGACGGGGGGGGGGGGGGGGGGGGGGGGCAGCTCATAACCCAGAGCCTGGCCCCCGTCCCCAGCCTCAGCCCATTCAATGTGGGGAGGAACAGCACAGCCAATGAGGGATGCTGGGGCTGAGATATGGCTGAGAAGCCTTCGTGGAGAAGCTTGCACTGAATGCAGTGGCAGGTCAGAGCTATGGGTCTGATCCGGGTGGGTGAGGCAGATGAGATGGGGAGCTCCTCCACGACTGCAGACCCTGGCATTGACACAACCTGGATGGCCACGACCACCTGTGGGGCACCTTGCAGCTCCGCTGTAAACCAGAGCTCTCATTCCTTGCCCCATCCTTTAAAACCGATTGCGATTTAGGAGCAATTTCTAAATGACTCTGAGGTCACAGGGGGATGGCTTTACTTTTAACAGCAAGGCAGGATCAGAGCTGCATCAGGCAGGATAATAGCAGGGCTGTGTGAGTGGCAGGTGGGCCATGGCGCCGTCCATTTACCACTCGCCTCAGCCAAGTGCTGGGTGCAATTATCTCAGGCCACCGTATCATCATAAAGCGCCTTTCTGCTGAAATTATAACGTGTCGCCTTTAATTACGCTAATTGTTAATAGGGATTCTAATTTTGGGTTCATTTTTCACCGTTTAAAAAATAATAGGTGAGGCAGCCCAGGCTTTTCAGTCTTCCCTGGGATTTCTCCCGCCAGCGCTAATTGAAATGTCCCCCCGCTCCGCACCGCTCCGCGCTGACAGTGGTTTTGCCCCTTGTCATAAAATCAATGGTCTTCCCCTGCCCACCTCACGCCGGCTCCTCTCTGGCTGCTGGGGCTCCTTTTCCCATTCACAGCTCCCTCGGATCATCAGGGTTAAATGATCTTTTCATACCGCCCGGCCGGACTGTCAGGAGGCATTGAGTGACTTTTGAAAATGAACCATGTTAAGTGGACTTGATGGGGGTTACAACCGCCATTATTGCTGTCACCACCGCGATAAAATGGAGCCGTAATGACGGGGGAAGGTACTTATCACTGTCTTTTGTAGATCACTTAAGATGGTTTGGGTTTGAACCTTCTTGCCAGTGATAAATGGAACGTATTGAAGACAAATGGCACCAGGACGGAGCCTCCCACCACGCGCGGGACAGGAGCGACCCAGAAGCGGTGACCGTACACAACTATTGAGCACACAAAACACACGTCATCTTTCCCCACAGAAGCCATCAGAAGAGGTGCCTGAAGCCACCTGGGCAACAAGGTTTGCCCAGGCAGTTGCTGGCAGCTGGATGCGGAGAACCAGGATGGGAAAGAAAACGGAAGTGGGCTCTTTGCCTCACAGCCTGCCTGAGGGAATCAACATCAACGCTATCCAAGAGCTTGCCCAGCAAACCAGGAGGCCCATCCTGCCTTCCTGCTTCCCCAACCCCTGGCCAAGCTGTGCTGGGACACCAACGAGTCTCCTTCAGTCTCTCCACTGGGTTCCTCCCAGTCTCAGGCTGGAACAGTAGCAGCACCACACCCAGCATCAGCATCCAGCCCCTGTGGCACCTTCCATCCTTTCCATTGTCCCATCCCCAAAACAGGGGTGATTTCTGCTTTGGCAGAAGGAGTGGAGGAAAGCACATTCCTATCTACCTCGACACTTAAAGCAGCCCCTGTCAGCCCAGCCTTGCTCAGCCCAGGCAGAGCAGTGCCAGCCAGGGGGCCTCACACCCATTGCTCACAACCAGAAAACCCCAAATGACACCAAACTCTCTTCCATATTTAAGCTGGCAGTCCAACAATTTAAAACAGGCAAGGAAAACAACACGTGCTTGGAAAATAAGAGGTGTAGGGCAATACCACCACACACTGGAGCAACAAGGACCTGGTCAGAATGCCCAAAACAACCCCCAAAAGCCAAGTAGGGCCCCCAAGTCCCCACAATGTCCCACTCACAGTTTGTGATCCACAACAGAAGAATCATTCCCATGGGACCCAGTGGCTCTGCTGCCTCCATGTCTCCAACACCCAGTGGCTCTGCTGCCTCCATGTCCCAGGATGATGAACACCCTCGTGGCACCCCTCAGCACCCTAAGGAAGCAGATGGGGAGCACCAAGAATCAGGGAACCACTGAGAACTCCCTACAACACCTTCTCATCTACTTCTTTCCAGCCAACACCAGGCTGAGCTGGTTTTTTATCACTTCATTATCACTTGAGATATAGGTGATGCCCTTCCCTCCCTGGCCATCTGGCAGCCCAGGCTGCTTTCTCCCTGCCTGAAAGCATCAGATAAGACACCACCAAGGCCAGGCCACCCCAAAAGTACCACCTCCAGCAAAATCCCAGGCTGCTATTGCAAGGGAAAGGAAAAGGTGGTGAAAGAGGCATGGCCACGCTCCTCCCTACTACCATTAGCATTTTGTGAACGTGGAGGTTTCCTCAGCAAACAAGCAAGATGTAAAAAGAAGCCCCCATGCAAAGTAGCCCCCAGGAAGGGCCTTCAGACAGGGAGAGGAGAAAGAAGGGTTGAGGAAGGATAAATAAAAGGAAGTATTTCTCTGGTAAAGTTGGGAAGGGGAAAGAGCTGAAGTAAAAGACATTTTCTGAGAGGTGCAAGAATGCCATTGACTGAAGTCACATCACACTGGACATGTCAGCTCTGGTTGGGTGCGAGACTGAGACACTGATCCCAGGGTGCCTCGTTTCTCCAGCCCCCGTTTTCCTTGTCATGGCTATGGTAGCACTGCTGGTAATATTGACAGCCAGAAGGATTGCTCATTTCCCACAGCCCCACAAGGTAAATTAAAAAAAAAGGAAAGTCAAAGCTATCTCTGGCTGCTCGCACTTGGGGAGTCCCAACTCAATCCATCGTGGTTACTCAGAAAAGATGCTTATTAATAAGCTAGAAAGGCAAAGTTCATTCTGCAGGCTGTGGGGCCACCAGTCAGAGGATCACTTACTTCCCAAAGACTTTGTGGGGTCAGGTGCCTGGACAAAAACAAGGGTTCCCAATACAGCTTCTGCAAACTCTTGCCCACGTGGGTATTTTTGCCTTGCCATGTGTAAAGCTGTAGAGATAAACCAGTATTTGCTTCATCCAGCTCCATGACACTATTTGCATGAACGCTGCCTTCCAATCTTATGCAAATATGGCAAGAATTTCACTTGAGCTGCAAACCAGGCACGAGAAGAAGCTACAGCCAGAAACCATGGAAAGTCTGTGAAATCGTATCCACCACAAAACTCTGTTTCCAGGCTGACTTCAAGGCAGCAAAGCCTACACAAGTCATACTGGTGGCCATGTGGATTTTCTTCAAGCAAGGACTTCCCGCTGTTTTCTAACCTTAAGGCAAAAGAGAAAACATCTGTCCTTTCACCAGCTTTCTTTCCATTCCAGATGAAAAGTCGATCCTTCTCTCTCTTTTTTTGGTGTCTCAGTGTCACAAGACTGACTCCAAAGTGCTGCCTTCCCCTGACACTGGTGGGAAGCAGCTTGCCAGGGGACAGCCAGATGCCACCTCACCGGGGCCCTGCAGTTCAGGGCAAGGGCGGTTGAGTGGGAGCTGCCGACCACGGCAGCCCTGGCGAGTTCTGCTTCAAGGCATGGACCCAGTATGTGTTTTAGCAAACAAAAAAGGCTGCAAAGACAGGACAAAAGCCTTTGAGCACGCATTTGGGTGTCCCAGGCTGGTTGTCAAATTATCTTGGTGTGATAAAACTTTTGCTGCAAGAGAAGTATCGTCGCTTGTATTACAACTCACAACAAACTGGGCTTCCCAAGTATTGCTGTGGGTTTTCCATTCCACCAAACCTAGGTGAGAGGAGCTCCTTGGGTGCAATGCAAGGCTGAGACAAGTGTTACCGTGCTCCTGGTCCCTTCCAACCTCTTTGCACCATGCCCCCACCTGAACTGGCACCTTTTCTGCCTGTGTGGTCCCACAGAGGAGCCACCACAGCCACCATGAGCTGTGAACAGGCCCCTGGAGAGCAAGCCAAGACCTACACGAGCCCTTTGCAGAGCCGACTGGGCAGGTATCACCAGGCAGAATTGAACCATAAGCATGTAGCCCAGAATGTGCCTCCAGAGACCCTTTTTGTGATAGAAATGGTTGTTTCAAAAGGTTTAAATCTCATGCTAGTGAGCAACAGCCCCGGAAGACCTGGCAGGGCTGGTGGGTGTGATCCTATGGGGGCTGGACTGCTGTGTTATGGTCTCACTGTACCTCTGCTGAGTGGTCTTTCACTAAACCTATAACCTGCCCGTGCCACAGGGCACCTAGCAGCAACAGCATCTCCACCTCTCTGGGACCACCAGGAGCAAACTTCTGCAAAGATCACCTTCTGCAAGAGGCTTTCACAGTTCCCACAATAAGAAACCCCCCTCCCCCCCAAAACCCACCAGACAGCCTCCTCCCAGCATTTTGTTTATTTTCCCTCCACTGCACAAAACTCTGCCACAGAGCAAAAGGCTTCCAAACTGCTGAGGCTCTGATTTTCACGACACAACTGGCTGGCTCATTTCTTTGCTGTCCTCTCAGTTTTGTGAAGGTTAAAGGCATCCTTTCTCTGACTGTCAGACTCTTATCTGGGCTGGAACTGGCTATCCAAGCTCCACAAGGAATATTTTATGCAGATTCTCTGCTACAGCTCAGATGTCTCATCAGTAACAAACCTTGCTGCTGGTACTTTGTGACTTTATTTCCTCCGAGCCCGCCTTTTGCATCCTTGCTGCTTCCCTTCCACTGAACATCATCCTCTTTACAGATATAAAAAAGTGTATTTCCACATGCATAAAATGTAAGGGCTTTTCCTTGGGCTGATGCAAGGAGGGAGCAAGTGGTGCTCTCTGCTGCTCTCAAGGGTTTATTGGGGGAGGACCTGGGGAGAGCTGTAATGGAGATAAGTTGTTTCAGTTTTCTTCTGGAAGACAGGAAGTTCAGGAGACCCCCATTACTCCACATCAAAGTTTTAATCCCAGCCATCGCCTCCTGAACACGATATCCAGACAGAGAAATCCCTGGCTCCCTCTGTTTTCCAAGCAGACTGGTAGCACTGGGCACCCAAGCCAGTCTCCTGCCTCCTTCCCCTACAAGAAGGGAGCACAAAGAAGGGGAGGAGAGTCCCGATTGCTCAGGCAATCTGAGGATGATTTTCACACCCATACCCCTCACAAGCCAAATGACAGCCAGTTGCCATCTCAGCTGGCAGCATGCTGTTTGGGTAGAGCATTGCCCAGGGCAGGAGGTCATTCTCAGCACGACACCCTGAGCACCAGCCTGGCCAGGTGAGCCCAGGCTGGAGGTGGTGGAGGGCACGCACCCACCAGCATCCCCACGAGCCCACTCGGCCTTTCTGTTACCAGGGCGGCGCACATCGCTGAGGCAGCTTTTCACTAAGAGCTGATTATAAATGTCATGATTTTAGAGGGGGAAAGAAAACAGCTGGATTTGTCAGACAGCAGCACTGGCAGCTAAAAAAAATGCCATCTTTTAATGTGTGAGCTGAGCACAGAGAGCGCAAGAATAAACAGGAGACCCTGTGGTAACATTTTTACAAGTCCCCTGGCTGACTCTTAGAGCCCTTTAACTAGAGCATGACTGAGAGCCCCTGTTTCGGGATCTCAACAGCACATCCTGCTCCTCTGAGGATCACCAGGCTTCAACACCAGATGGATCCATGCAACGAAGATCGCATCTGGCTAGAAAGTCTGGAGGACTTGCTTTTGGACCCATCCCCACATCTAGTTTTAAACTGCACTGGCATGAGAGGCTGTGCTCCTTTGGCCATGCTTCCCCAAGACCGTAAATCCAATTTTACAGCACCCAGTCCAAGCCTGAAAACAATGCAGGGCACTGAACAGATATAAACTCTTTCTGCTGCTTCACAAGATCTCCAAAGGGGCCAGGAAGACTTTCTGCTGAATCAGGTATTGCTTTGTGCTCCCACCGCTGGCAGGGAGCCAGATGCACACCATATTGTACGAGCTGGGTAATTTGGCAAAAAATGTGATCATGTGCTCACCCCTGATTCAGACCCAATTCCTCCCATGGGGTGACTGGGTAATGTGCAGATCTGGTATTAATTAACAGAAAACCACAGCCCAAGGCAGCGATCTGTCATCCTCTTTTGGATGCAGTTTGTGCCTGCTAATGCCTCCTCCACCCTGGGCTCTCCCCTGGCCTGCCCCATTCTCCGGTGGCAGGTACCACCCCAGGGCTGGGTAACCCCCAGATCTCCTAAATCGAATCAAAGACCCAGCTAACCCAGCGTCTTGTCTCCAAGAACCACTAGATCTGCATTCCTGCTCCTGGCCACGCCTGCACCTCACAGTGTTGGGTAGGAGGGATTTCACTCTCTGGCTGGGAGCAGGTTCAGTAGCACCGAGTTCTCACCCTGGTCCCCGTCCATGGCATGGCATCTCCAGCCAAGCCAAAGCTCCCACTACCCTGCTGATGGCTCCAACAGCAGAGCCCAGGCAGCACTGCATACTTGGGAAGAAAAAATGTCCCAGGCTTCAGCAGAAAGGGCGGCACTGGTACCCAGCATGCCAGAGATTAAGCAATTTACTGAGTCAATTGTCTTTTTTCCAAGGACAAACATGTGTGATAGAAGATCTCCAGATCTGCTGGCACGCTGCAAGCTCTAGGCCATCAGCCCTTTCGCTGTCTCAATTAATCTGTTAATACACCACCATGCCCGTTAAGGCTGGAGAAACAGAAAGGGATGTCCGTGGTCCACCCAGGATTAAATGCCTTGTTGCACAAATTATGGTTACCCAAGATTTCTCAGCAGAAGTGCCAAAATTCCCGACTATGACTCATGTTGCCTCCTAAGCAAAGCAGGAGGGACAATAAAAAACAAGGACATTATTTGGTATGAGAAAGGCCTTGAAAGAGGTGATGTGACCAGGATAGGATTTCACTGCTTCATGAAACATCTGGGTGGGAAAAATAACGTGGTGATGAAACAAAGAGCAAATTCCCTCCAACACACGGGGAAGACAAGAGGTGTCGGTTTGCCGGAGGGCAACCAGTGACGTTCAGCTTTGTCACAGCATGTCAAGATTTACCTCAGCCTTGGACACTTCTTGGGCAGCCAAGTTCAGTTTACTGGGTTTACTCAAGGTGCAACCCAATGCTGGGAGCCCTGGGAATGTCAGTGCCACCTCTTCCGACCCTGCCAGTGGGTGAAGCTGAGAGGAAACTTAACAACTGGCTGGTGGCTCCTCAGGACTTGGTGGAAAGGCTGCAGAGGAAGGTAGGAGGGTGAGGAGAGCCTTCTCTCCTCTCAGGACTGTCCCCGGACCAGCACCTCCTCCCAAGCTGTCCCATTGACAAACACGGTTGGACTTGATGATCTCAGAGGTCTTTTTTAACCAGATGATTCTATGATTTTATGATTCTATGATTAACCTGCAACATGAGCCACCATGGTTTGATACTGAAGATAAACCCTGCAGAAATTCAAAGAGAGAATGGGCATTTTAAAGCGGAAGAACACCTAGGGTCACCTTATATGAAGAAATACTTTTGGAAGGACACAAACCCTTTCTGGTCTTATGCTATACTCTAACAGCAGCCCGGGATGGATTTAACCGAAGGAGAGACAGAAGGATAAATTATCCAAGAGATGCTCATTCTGGGTCTGGTTTTGTTGTTCTTTAACAGCTTCCTCCAACACATATTCCTGGAACCTGCTGGAGGTGAGACACAGCAGCAGGAATAATTCAGACCTGAGCCTCGCCATGGATGCCATCATCTGCAGACCCCTCTGCAGTGCCCTGGCCACTGCCCATAACCAAAGCAAAATACAAATATAAAGTCAGACCTCAGCCAGACCCTGGGAATGGGGGCTTCCTTCCTCCATGGCTCAAAGGAAAGGCTCGTGGTGCTTTGTTATGGCAGGGGAGCAAGGCAAAAGAAACTGCAGATGATGTTTGTTTTTGTCTGTAACCTAAATCCCAGGCTCAGCCCTTTCCCCTGCCAAGTGCCTCAGAGAAAAAAAACAGGAGTGGGTTGTTTGTTTTTTTTTTTTTTGAGTGCACAGCAAAATGGCTAATTTAAAACAATTACACAACAGCTAATTAAAATCATCTCTGTGTCCTAGAAAGGCGACTGGCCAGGTACTCAGCATGAAGTGTTTGGCTTTATGGAGCAGCATCTTGTTAAAGCCCTTTATCCCGCAGTGGCGGTGGCTGGACCCATCCCGCGCGTGCCTGCGGAGAGCGGCTGATGGCCTTCCCAGCACCAGCAGAGTGAGTCCTCCCTCTCCTCCCACCACGATGTACCTGAGGCACCGGCTGTGCTTCATGAAGTCTAAAATTTTCAACTGGTTGTGTCTTTCCATGCGAACTCATTAGACACTATTTACACCCGATGCAGCTGTGCAGAGAGGTTTTGAACTCTGGCATTCTACAGTAGGCTTTGTTTCTCATTTACATTTGCATATTAAAGTGTTTGCCTGAAATAGGCTATTGAAATTAATTCAGGATTAATTGGTGTCTTTATCTCATTAGGACAATCTAATTTAAGGATGATGAAATTGTTTAGCCTCCCGTTTGCATAATTAGATTGCTTTGAATTGCTGTCATTATTGTGCTCTTTAGCATCATCTGTAGGCCTCAAACAGACAAGAGTTTCAACCTCATAAAGACCAATCATGTGTTACAGCAGAGAGCTGTTAACCCCTTTTAACCCAAACTCCCTCCAACCCGCCGCCGCACAATGGAGCGGACACGAGGTGGCATGGCAGGGATGTAGAGGTCTCCACACCCCATGTAATGGTGCATCCCCTCCTTCCCTGTACACGCTTGGGGTTGTGAGGTGCAACTCCAGGAGCTGCTGGCAGGCAGCTCCATTTCACCTGGCCTTCCTATGGGAAGGGCAGTGGCTTTCCCAGATGGTGATGGAACCCCTCACAGTCAGGTGGGGCCACAGGCTGAATCTCCCAGGAGGCTGAGCTGAGCCACAAGTGTTCACTTTCCCTCTCACATCACTTGGAAAGGGCTGGTGGGAACATATCCAAGGACTGCCTGATCCCATCCCTTCTGCATGGCCTTGGAAAAATCCCTTGGGCTGGTGGCTAAGACAGCCAGGCTTCCCTTCTATTGGAGTCTGCAAGAGATGCTCTTGGCCCCGGCCACTGCAGTGTTTTGTCCCCTGCAAGGACTTACTAAGCTCTGTCTCCTTCTCCACTTTGGACACTTTCTGAACCTCTGAGTGAGTAGCATCCCCCCTAGGATTTTCTGGCCAATGTGTAGCCCTCAGGTAGGGATGCTGAAAGGAGAGAGGAGACCTGCCCACCCCTGGGCCATGGGAGCATGCATCTGAGGAAGTACCACCAGAGCCCACATGGGCTGGGGAAGAGCAAAGGAAAAGAGAAATAGCTGTAAGCTCAGACCTCCACACTGGATCATCTTTAAGCCTAGACTCACCCCGCAAGGTGGGGGCTGACCTTATGCTGTAAAGGAGAGGATGGAGCAATGTCAGCCCCACACAAGGCTCAGTCCCAGCCGGGGCAGCAGGGATCACCAGCAGAGGAAGAAGACGACCACATGAAGGAAGGAGTCACAAAATTATTGTGCCCAGGGTCTGCAAGCAAGGTGTGGAACTCCACTTCTTAATGTGTGCCCCAAAATGTGCCCCAGTGAGCGCCAAGGGACACCAGGACACAGGTGGCAATGGTAGAGTGTGTAGAGGACACTGCCTGAAAGCTGCAGCTGTTCCGAGGACCCTCACAGCCCATGAGGGACAAATTTCCCGCAAGCAGCCCTTAACCTGCCTTTCAGTGCCACATTCCCGACTTCCAGCTCACTGCCCACCCAGGGGACTTGGCCACGTCACAGCCATGGGGACACATGAGCTGGAGCCACCTGGAAACAAGCATCTCAAGTCAACACTGCCTCCTGGCAGAGGGTACCGGTTCAGCATCCTGAGCTAAGACCCCACGGGTCTCTCCATTAAAAAATCAGCCTGTTCAGCTAAACAAACGATCCAAATCATACATCTCAGAAGTATTTTTACAAGATAAAGCATCACATAGCATTGTAACTGCCTTCCTTGCTAGCAAGGAGGATCATGGCCTTGTACATTACTCCCCTGTACCGGGCCAAACCATCATTCCAGATGGCTGCCAGAAGCCAATAGCCACCAAAGCGCCTGAATCCAGCCCTGGAGATGTTCTCCGGGCACCAAGAGCGGGAAGGGGGTCGAGATGGCAGCTCCACAGTTTGCTCCTGGGGATGCTCTCCGTCTGTCCTGGCCCAGCTCGAGGCAAGAGAACTGCTTCTCATTAGCGGGCGGCTGACTCCGGAGGTGGGGGCTGCGCCAGGCAGGCTGCTTCGCCAGTCGCTTCACATATTCTAACATCTGGTTGTGTCTCATCACAGTGCAAATTTATGACCCCGGAAACAACATGTTGATGATGCACTGGGAAGAGGAGCTGGAGCTGTAACCCTGTGTCCAGAACGGGGACGAGGGGAATCACCACATAAAGGGCTTCAGGGTGGGGGTAAACGATGAGGGAGCACAGACAAGCACATCTCTGGGCGATGCCGGGGGGACCTGTGGGGGGAGATGGACCTCTTGATGATGCAGCTTAGCAAAATTTTTCATTCTAAATCTCTCTCTTCTAGGAAAAAAATGCAAATTCAGCATAAGCCAACTTTGCACAACTTCATATTGATGAATTGCCAACTTCCAAACCAGCCAACGAACAAGAAACCTTCAAGAAAACAAATGAAAGATTTCATCCAAATGCTTTTAAAAGGAACATTTCCATTTGCAGTGACTGGTCCGTTACACTTTCTATTTTACAGTTAAAATTATAGAGACATTCAAAATTATTTGAAACAGAAATGGCAGATTGCATATCAGGTCTTCCAAAGAGAGTTTGGTTTTCCTAGGATAAGTAAACGTTTCATTGTTTTTCCCAGAGATCAAATACGTCAGTTGAACCAAAACAGAAAGGGACTTGGGAATTCTTGTTTGCAGGTTCACACAAAATGTTTAAAGTTTCCAGTTTAGCCCAAACAAGTGGTTTGGGTTATGTCACTCTGTTGAAGCTGCAGTGGAAAAGAAAGAAATCCAGCTCTTGCCATCACGGCTCGGCAACCAAAGAAGAAAGAAAAATAAGAGGCAGTGCAAGGTCTTAGCGTGGAAGAACTACGTAACGCTTTGAACCTTTCAGTTTTACAGAGTGGTTTTTAGACCCTTGGTACTGCTATTGGACCCTTTAATATATTGGAGAGGACAGTCTCTGTGTGATGCCACATACACATATGGAATCATGGAATCACAGAATGGTTTGGATTGGAAGGGACCTTAAAGATCATCCAGTTTCACCCCCCCTGCCACTGGCAGGGGCACCTCCCACATATAACAGCACAGGTGTACCCAGCACCAGGTGGAATGGGGAACTGAAGAAGTAAAGACATGGGTCACCAAAAGCCAGGGTGCTGTTCAAGAGAGATGGGTGAAATTTTTCCCTTTGGCTGTCCAACAGCTCCCCAGCACAACAACAGGAAATGATAATACGGACAGGAACAACCAAGAGCCACGGAACTGTGGTAAAAGGGGATTCAAACTGATGCAAAAAAAAGGTCACTGCTCCTCAAAGAACAACTAGAAGCAAGCCCAGGGGAGAGAGGTGAGGATGTTTGGAGATCAGGGAAACACAAGGAACGCACAGTTGAAGCACAATACAACAAATGCCTTTGAACACACCAAAGGCTTTTCTTCATGTTTTCGGTGGTGGATGCATAAGAGGTCAGGACTCAGATGACCACTGGGAAAGCTGAGATGAACTCTCAGGAAAAGCTGCCGGTGGTAGGCACCACTGGGCAGCACAGAGCAACCTGGGCACATGGCCTGGAGCACCCAGAAGTGTGGCAGCAGCACCAATATAGCTACCGTGGCCTTCCAGCATTGTCTGCTTGTGAATCCACCTGGCTTTACAATGGCCACACAGGTCCTGGTTAGAGAAATTGGAGCAGAGCAGCCCAGCTCTGGATGGTTTCACAGCCCATGGTGTTGACAGCCATGGAGAGCTCACCAGCAGCCAGACTTACCCTCAAACAAGTGCCATGGCAGAGAGGTCTTAAGCAACCTTGAAAACACAAGCAAACAGCTCTTCCCATGTTCCTTCTAGAGCTGGTGATCTCCAGAGAACATCTTTTCTTCCTCTGCTTTGGTATAGATGCTGCTGTGGGTCATTTCCAGGGCCTGCAAGGACAGAAATGAACAACAGGTCTGAAAACCAAGAGTAACTCAGGGAATCAGGGTGGATTTATGGTGTCTCATAATACATTACTTTGTTATCTCACCAAAATCATGAAGCCACCCCTGGAAGGTCCTCAGACCTGCTATTTCTTTCTGCTCAGAAGTACTGGTGAGACTGGATGGTTATGTTGTGCCTGATTTCAGTAGAGAGAGTGTTAGGGAAATACCTGCTACAGGGAACAGAGATGAACCTTCCCCAGGGAACAAAAATGGTTAAAACACCTGGAGGTATGAGAGCAACCTTCAGCTTCCAAGACTGAGCAGGCAGCAGGCAGAGGAGCTGCAGACCTCACTGCTGGCTGCTTAGGCAGCAAGAATGACCCCGTATCAAAAGGACAAGCGTGCCTCTGTCATCTGCCAGAGCACTGAAATCATAACAGCAACGACAGAAAGCACAGCGCTGGCCAAAAGTCACGCCGTGTCCGGGAGCCTTTGACCAAAGACCTACAGGAGTTTTAAATACTCTTTGGAGGAGATTCAAAATGCCATCAGGAAACCTAAGCTGGGTAAGGGATGGTGTCAATAGGCTGGTATGGAGTAGCTGGCTTTCAGCTGCAAATCAGCAATGGCCAGAAGTAAACATCTGCTACCAGTAGCCATGAACAAAAATATAGGGTTGTAAGGAAAGAGGCCGTGTGTGGATTTTAGTGTGTGGCTCATGACCCAATAACAGTCTCATGCAAACCACAGTCGTGGAGGAGGACCTCCCTGCATCCTGGCTCCGGGCACACTGCTGGGTAAGGAGCACAACACCATGGATCTGGAGGGACCGTGCCGTCCCTTGGCTCAGCCAGAGCCTGCCTTGGGGGACTGAGCAGGGGCCAGATGCAGATTTACAGTTACCCAACCTCTGTCACACCCATGTGCCCCAGCATGTGTGGTTCAGCTCCTCTTCCCAGAAGGACTTTGTTAGCAGAGTTGAACAACAGATCTTTATGTTTGCTCGTAGGAGGCTCTTTAGGGCAAAAAGAAAAAGAAGAAAGAAAAGACACCTCCCCAGCATTACAGCATCTGAGGTTCAGAAAAACATTTTCTTCAGTCTTCAGAAGAGTTTGAAAGAAAAATTGGCAAAAAAGCCAATTTCAAAACAAAAAGTCTTTTCAAATTAGAAAAATCAGACAGTTCCCTTGAGTCATGACAAAACAAAATTTTAAGCCTTTTTCGAAAGGCATGTGTAAATACTCACAGATCTCTTCATGCACCCACACATACCCACAATGTGATTGCACATTGATTTTCTCCCATGAGAACAAATGACCTCCTAGTGCCTTCCAGCCCACATTGAGGGGAGAAATCCGCTCAGTTGTCACCACTGCAAGAGGCAGGGTCTGGAAATGGCAGTCCTGGCCAAAGCAGAGTGATTTGCAGCATCAGCCAGAGCAAAGGGTGACGAAACACCAGCCTGGGACCCCCAGGTTCGCTCCTACCAGAATAAGGAGCTGCCTGGCCAGGAGCTGCATCCACCGTCCTGGCTCAGACACGTGCCCATGGACCACAAACCCATCAGCCCTTTGCCGACCAGGCCGGCACCCAGGAGTGTGTCCCCAGGAGGGTCCCCAGCCCCTCGCAGTTCCTGGGGCCAGGGGTGAGCACACTGAGCCATTGCTCCAGCGTCTGGTCAATGACTCCTGGCCCATGGAGGTTATCGGTCTCATATCCAACCAGCCTCGGTTTCCGAGTGCCAATCAGGTCTCTCCTTTGATCAGTGTTATAATCAGATACAGCACTCCAGCATGGATTATTAAGTTTTAACAGTTGACACATCATTTCTGATACCATAATCTGGCAGCACTTTACAATAAGTGACAGGTCCTCACTAATTCCTTTTGTATTCACTGTAGCAACGTTAATCATGAGTGATGAACTTTGCGTATTCATATGGATGTAATAGGCAGTTCCCAAGGACTGAGACTGTAATTTAGCTTTAACCTAATGGGCACTGATTGTAACAATAAGTAATTATGTCAGCTAAATGCAGTGTTGATGGCAATTGATGACAGCAGCGAAAGCCACGACACCATTTTGGAACTAAGCTTGGAATAGTCATTTGTAAAGCTGTAACGGCCAAGTCGGGGAACAATGTGTCCTCTCCTGTGTATCCTATCATCCAGTTACCTTCAGCCTGGCAAGGACAGCCCCAGCTGTGACAAACACCCTGTCAGCTCCCCATTTTACTGTCTGGCAGCTCATTCAGGGTAGCCAAAAATCCAGCCCACTAGATGGATGGGGCAGGTGGAACCCTGGAGCTTGAGTAAAAGGAGAGAGGCATCACATCTTCAATGAGATGTTGGGAGCAATTGTGTGGCTCACAATTGTCCTCTGGGCAAAGTCGCCTTGGGTGACACCTGGCTAACATCTGGTAGCATCACCTTTCCACAGGGCAACGTTTGTTGCTCCCCATGGCTGCAGACCCTGGCTCTGTACCCAGCCAGCAGAGCAGGGACAGGCTTCAGAAGACAAGGGCCACTGCTGAGCTCAGAGACAGCTGAATTCAGCAGGTGAAAAATTAGGAAAACGTGGGCCTGAAAAGTGTGCTCGACAACCTAAAACACAGCACAAGCACATCCACAGAAAGATGATCTTCTGTTACCCAGAAGGGCTGGTGTGGCCTCTTTTTTTTTGGTTAGAGAGGAAAATGAGGATGGGATATTTTTAAGCCAGAATATTTGGAATCAAATTGCTTCTTTAGAAAGGGGAAGCATGGCAAAGTCATAATAATAATCTTGTTAATGACAGTAATAAGACTGTAAGTGCTGGTGTCATCTTGAAGAAGTGATTTGTGCTGCCAATAAGAATCCTGTTCTGCTGCAATCATTAATGTGGTCCAAAAATGCTTGGAAAACACAAACACAAAGAAGCTATAATGAGGCAGAAGGGACATCTTCAAGGAAACAGTTCTGGGGGGCTCCCTGCAAGATAATGTCCCTACCCCTACCAGGCTGTGAGGAAGAAACCACCTCTCTTGATATCAGCAGGAGCTTTGGGAAACAAAGCACCTCTTTGAAAATGCACAGTGTAATGACTCAGGTGCTGCGTTTATTTACTATTTCAATTAACTTCCTAAATTCCACCACTTTTCTCAAATTTTTCTGATTAGGGGTAGATGAGTGGAGTTAGAAGCTGGATAAGGGCCTCCTGGTGCTTTGTTAAAACTCATGGCAGTCTTTCTAACTGGTCCTCAGCGTGGCTACAGTCAACAAGTGAGCTGTGGGCAGGCAGCTGCCTGCAGGTCTTGTTTACCCTGTGCATGGCAGCTGCCAGGGCATGAAAAGGGCAGTGCTGGGCTTGAGGCTATTGCACAATGCTTTTGGCACCACTGCTATGGAAGTCAAAAGTAAGATGGATCCCTCCCAACCCCTGAAAGTCACAAAGCTGTCAGCTTTCCCATGTGATATAACTATTCTAATATCTCAGTTTTGGTTTAGAGGTCCTGGCCATGATTTCTAGTAAATGGGAAGACCCAGATGGAGCTCGAGCTATGCAGAAAGCCTTTTTCTTCAGTAAAACCTCCTGCTGCAGGTGGCCTGACTGTCACCACCACAGCTGTGACAAAAGCAGGGGTCTCAGTCACTTCTACCTCCAGCTGCGTTCTCCCTTATTTCTCTTCCCTGGGGGGACCACCCACAAGGAATGTCAGAGCCCAGCTCATGGCACACGGAAAAAAAGGCTTTTCGGGAAGGTTGAAAGGACAGATGATACAGTTAGGCCTTGGGATTGTGCTTTAAAAGCTGAAAATCTACCTGGCAGAAAACAGAGGCATGCAAGAGGCAGGGAGCTGAGCCCCGGCAGCTGTAGCCCTAAGGAAAGGCAGCCCAGCAGCACTTCCACTTGCTCCGGGAGTGGGAGTCGAGCTCTGATGGCAGGAGCCAAGTTTTTCAGCAGAGCAGATGCATCAGCAGGGTTTTGGTAGCCTCTCGGGACCCCAAGAGCTCCAAGGTTTGCACTTTTAAAAAGGCCATTTCTTGGATTTTAGTCCCAGAGGTTGCCTTGTGAAAGGGGGATGTCAGAAAGAACCGCATTCCAGATGCTGGGAGGCCTCGTGGGAAAGCAGGTCCCACTGGTGGGGAAACTGTTGGGGAAAGAGTCACAGTCAGGCAGCAGCACTACCACAGGGTGCTGAGGAGAAACATGTAAGACCTCACAGTGATCCTAAAACACTGACAACCATCCCTCACCCAGGACTGTGTCAGCCAGCAGCGCTTGCCAGAGAGAACAGTGACAGCGTAGCGAAAAACTTGGGCAGATAAAGCAAGAAACATGGTTGATGATTTCTCTTGATGACCAAGTTCAAAGCCAAAAATAGCTGCTTTAAGTCCTTGATTGCAAGAGATTGGGTAAAGTACCCAAGACGAAGCTGTTATTGCTGAAAATGCAGTTGGGATGTGCAGCTACAGGCAAAAACATCTCCTCAACATTGCAGATGTGCTGTCAAGGGGACGCATTGCTCTTGATGCTGCACAACCAGCTGATCTGGAGCAAGCAGCAGCAGACCTCACAAACACAGGGAAGGCACCACGTGCTGCCTCCCAGGAGGTGGGAAGATAAGGGGGTGCTGTTAGCAGCTGATCAGCGCACTGCCAATGGAGAAGACAACATTCTCCACCTCACCAGGCAGCCCTGACGTGAAAAGTTCTTTCATCACTATTGAAATCATTGCTGAAACACCCTGCACACACACACACAGAGCCACAGAGACAAGGCAAAGTACACAAAGAGCCTTGAAAATCACAAAATTGGAGAAAATCAGAGGAGGAAGAGTTACAAGGGGAACGATGAGGACAGGTGGGCTCCAGCGGTGACATGAGGAGCACACCAACATCTGCAGTGTTGCTCCTGTTGTCATCATCAGCATCAAACACATGCTCTCTGCAGCAGCTCCTTTCTTACTCCAAACTCACTTGGCTGGGATGCAAGTGCCCCTTCCCAAATTAAAGCAAGACGAGACCAGACCCTGCAGGAATTTCTGGCTGCTGTTCCTGCGGGGATCGAGGAGATCCCTCAGCACACACAGCACCATGCCCGATCCTGCTGCCAGGGCACTGGCTGGCAGCATCATTAGCAGCCCCCTGGGTGAGGTGTCAGCCACACCTGCAGTGGGTGGATTTACAAATGCACTTAAGCATCTCTCAAAGTGCACTTTGAGATGGTACCTGTAGCCCCGTGCTCCTGAAACAGCCCTGAAGCTCCTGCCACCTGCCTGTGGTTGGTGCAAGCTGGCAGGGCGCTGCCAATCTCCCACCTTACCGGTGCTGAGAAGCAGTGCCTGTGATGGCAGAGCTTGCCCTCTGCCAGTGGAAATCAACACCTGGCAGGTCTGTCTCCATCTGAAAACGCCCAAGTGCTTCTTCTGATGGCTGCGAAGCCGCTCGCTGCCTCCACCACGGCCTTGGCAGGCAATGCTGGTGGAGGGGGGACCCAATTACCACTCGTCACTATCCCGGTGTGGTCCAGGTGTCAGGCTGATGTCAGGGAAAACCGTGACACAGCCGACACGATGCCTGGTGCTGTGGCGGGAGCAGGGGAGCGCGTGGTGATTGGCAAGCGGCGCTGAAAGCACAAGCCTTCTGCAATTAGTGGGGCCGAAACCATGCAAGGAAGGAGATGAGATAGCAGCTCCTCGCTCAGGGATGCATCCTGAGCGGTGCAGAGTGCTGGGCAGGATTCATGCCACAGCCACGCTCCGGATGAGGGGCTGTCGGGCAGGGAGCACACGGCACAGCTGGTTCAGCGGAGGTTGGACAGTGAATCCCGACTGGCAGTGGCCTCGGAGGTCAGTGCTAATGACACAGGCTTGTCACAAACTGCACTGTCCCCCCTGCAGCAGACGTGACAAGGGGACAAGATGTGACAAGCCCCAAAGTAACCAGGTACCCGCTATGCCCCACTTCGTCTCACACAAAAGTGACAAGAGCGACAGGTAATAAAAGTCCAGGCCAAAACCTTGACAGAGATCTGCTGGCTTGAGCAGCTCAGGATGCTCATCCCTCTCTGACAGTTTCGTCGCCAATAAATAGCTACCCCAACAGGAAGGGCAGCCAGCTGGAGCACGCTGCACATCCCCAAATGCTGGCAACACAGCCCAACACCCCCTCTTCACTTCCCTTCAGCTGGCCCAGGGGTTCCCTTTCCTCTGCACTGAGAGGAAACTGAGGCATAGCCCAGCATCCCCTCCCAGCTCCCCCGTTTCTGCAGCCAGACTCTCAGCCAGGCACAGAGAGAGCCACCCTGGGAGTCCTGACACAGCTCAATGCAGTGAAAACCTGGCGTAGACCTCTTCAGCAGCATTGCTCAGCCACCCAGAGATCTTCCTCCCTGCCCTTTTTGGTGCTCATTTGCTGACTGCAAACCCCTTATTTATTAAAGAGCCTAAATTAGAAAGCAGAGTTGAGGTGATATCAACAAAATAAGAAAGAAGGAATAGCACCAAGTTGCCAGTGACTTGGATGGGGCCACTTGGGCAGCCCTGCACCCCACACTGGCCACTGCACAGGGGTGGGTGAAGGATGGGCAGCAGCAGCAAGGCCAGCAGCATGAAGGGTCCTGGCTGTTCCCCACCACCAAACTCTGCCCAATGCCATCTTCCTGTCACCACCGTGGTGCTGACAGCCCCTGTGCCCCAGCTGTACCACCTCTGCTTGCCAAGCTCAGTCTACACATGCGCCACGAGATCTGGGGAGTATTCCTGTATCCTGATTTGAGTGGGTCTGGGAAGTCACTTCCCCATAACTTAAACCAATCCACCCTTTTCTCACAGGATAAACCTCCCCTTCCACGACTTAAGCACCTGTAAACTCTGGTTGGTTTACAGCAGCAAACCCTTCCACATCTTGCATTCACATCTGCTCACTCATTACTGACCTGAATCCCTCTTTCGTATAAAATTGGAGCAGTGGGCACAATTTTAGAATAGCTCTAGGGCTCTCTCATCCTTCCTTCATTCTGTGTCTGTCCCAGCTTCCATCCTGGGAAAGCTCTGAGGATTTCTGTTCTCCCTCAGGTCTGAGGCAAACCATCATCTGGTACCTGGAGAAGAGAACTGGATTTCCAACAAGGCATCGCATTGTTTCCAGTTCTGTCACAAGCCCTGAACTTCTGTTGTTCTTCTTTAAACCTGAGGAGATATATCTTATGGCCAAGGAAATTCTGCCTATTGAAAATTCAGCCTCAAAAAGTCACATGAACGGAAACAGAGGGCCAAAGGCATTGAGGGGGCTGAGAAAATTCCCCTACCAGGCAAGAGCTGCACCTTAGGTCACAGGAGGTGTTAGCTATTGCTGCTTCCTAAGCCCCTGCTGTGCTGAGGATAAATAAAGGACTTTAATCTCCAGGGCTGGAATGCACACAAAAAGCTGGAAGCCAGAGTGAGCTCAAAGGCAAATCTCTCAAAGAAAACCTCATCTCCACTTTCACTTCCCTGCAGGACATCTCCGAGCTGACAAACCTCTGGGCCAGCACAGACACTGCTGAGATGACACCAGGTTTCCAGCAAGGGAGGTGCTCTTCCAGTGCAGGGCAAGCAGCTGAAGTGCTGTCAGGAGAGACAAAGGCACCTGGCAAACTTTGAGAAATGCCTCTCATTATTTACAGAATGACATAGGAAAACTTCAGACTGAAACAAGAAAGGCAATTAGTTTCCTGTACGGAAACAAAGAGACATCTGTGCCAAGTATGCTAACATATACACAAGGGGCAGGTATATAGTACATGAGGAATTTCTTCCAGCTGCAAATCCACCCCCGAATTCTCAAGTCAATCTTGAGTACTACGACACTCAGCAATCCTCTTAAAAGTGTCCAGATGCTTTAATAACTTAATTCTAATCTTCTCATTTTCCATTTAACTGCCGAAGCACTGGAATAAGACAAAGGGATTAGGACTGAAGCATGATGGTGGGGAACAGCAGGCCTGGTTTGGAAGTCCAAGAAGCCCAGTCCAGTTATGCCATTCTCAAAGTCATCATGGGTTTTGTAGGGGTCACCATGCATCACCTGGACTCAAAGTTCATGAGCAGGTTTACACGCCCCAAAGCCTGCTCTCCTGCCTCCACTGCTGGCTCTCGGCCCCAGTGCAGCTGGACTCAAGGCTGAACCTTGCAAATGGGAAGAACTGAACTGGTGGATTGGGCTGTTGGGCACATAGCTCAGGCTGGGTCAGATGCACCCAGACCCCATCAGTGACAGCTTGGGTTTGTGCTAATAATGCTAAAAAGCTTGAGGACTCATCCTTCAGAGCAGCTTGATTAAGCCAACCTCTTCCCAGAGGGCTGGAGGCTTTAGTGGGTGAGATTCTCATCAGGAGGCTGGGGTAGCACTGGAAGGGGCTGCCCTGAGCAGCCGCTGACTCGGCATCCTCAAAGGCCTCCAACGTTCAGCTGGACCAAGCCAACCTGATGTAGCACTGAGGACAGCCCCACTTCCAAAGAGTTTGTGCTGGAAACATTCAGGGTTCCTTTCCAAACAACATTTCAATGAGCAGCTTAGCTCCCCACTGCCCTGGGCGGGCCTGATCCAGCCCTGCTGCGCATCACCTCCCACCCCCACATACCCCCTATCCCTACTTCCCACAGATTCCTCCAGAATTCCCATCCCAGCCAGCTACCTTTTAGACAACATCTTCTCAAGATTGTTTTAAACAAGCAAGGAAATTTTGGTGACACTTTAATATATAAAGTGCTTCCTATTTTCTCTGTGCCTAAGAGCAGCGCTTTCTAACACACTTTCTGAGTTAACATCAGGTGTTAAACAGACACATGCATTGTTTTAGCAGGAGACTATGTTTTATAATATACTTTCTATCTAACAACTTGATATAGCCTCTTCCATTAAGCATTTATTGCTAATGCATTGTAAAGTGTAACATGCTCTATATGCTATTAAAGAATGAAGCTGCCACGTACTCACCCTTTAATAATGAAACACTTACAAACAGGAACCTTAGGTTAAAGAGTTGTGAATTAAGTTTAATCTCAAAGAGCTCATCTAGCACTCTGGCAGTACATTGCAGCACACTGTCAACAGGAGGGTCAGGACCAGAGTCCCCTGGGAATGTGTTCTTTGACTTTGTTTTGGAGAAGACCTTGGTGGAAAACGCTCCCCAAGCAAGAGTTGGCTAAATACCATCCAGAAGAGCTCTTCCTTAGAGGGACTCCCAGGTAGCCACATGCCCTGACTATTGACTTTCTAACGATTCAATATAAAACCCAGTCATTAGAAATCCTTTTAGATGGTAATATAATGCTCAACATGAGCATTATAATTCTTTTTCCTTATTATTCAATAAAAAAATTAACCTTTTAAAATAACTGAGCAAACCCTCTTCCTCTGGCAAGCAGCAGGGTATTTTTAAAACAATCTTTTCCTAGATAAGTGAGCCCGGGGCACAAAGAGCAATGACAAGGTTCAGTTGCAAAGGCAGGAAGCATCAAGACTCTTCCTTTGGAAAGAGAAATCATCTCTTCCCTCCTGCTGGTCTCACCTTCCCAGGGATCTATTTATACACACACTGCTGCACAGCAAGTCTTGACTTTGTTCCTTTTCCCTGTTTACGAGTTGCTGAAAAAGCAAACCCCATATCTGCAAAAGCACTGCCCTGCAAGATCTACAGTGGCATCTTGGATCAGCACAAGGCACGAGAGGAATTTTTGGTTCCTGCAAGAGATTCACCTTTTCATACCCGCCTGTCCCTTGGCATTTGGTGGTGGTGGAAGATCCACCTCCTGTCCTTAAGGATTTATATTTATTTTGTGGGACTGGCCTCAGGCTAGGTTAGGAGATGATGTATTCAAAGAGCTCATTCTGCAAGGGTCAGCTAGGAATAACTCAGTTTTCATGCAGAAAGGATGAGGAAGACTCTGGTCTCCAGCAGCATTTGTTCTCACCTGCCAAGTCATGCCTGCTGGGTTTTTGCTCCACATCATGAAATTAAAAACCACTGGCTTTTCCAACGACTCAGCTAAGTGAAAAAAACAAGACCTCAGTGACATCTCTAGGGCGAGCCAAGTTACAAGGTATTTTGGGTGGTCTTGGTTCTGGTACCCAATTCAAGATGATTTTAACAAAAGCACTCTGGGTGCCTAGAATTCCCCCCAGAAAACCCTCAGGTTCTTGAAGAGGTTTCTATGTGGTGAGGAAGCCCAGTCCTCTGCCCGTTCGCTCTCCCTCCACATCACTGATGCTCATCTTGGTAAGAGTTCAACATGAGAACACCCACGTGGTACTTAGGGAGAGCTTCAGCACATGGTGGTTGGTTGGTCCCCCCTGCCTAGCCAAGCCTTGTGCACTCAAGATGTGCCACCTGAAGACAGTCAGTCATAACCAGTAGTACTGAAGACAGCAGCACAGGCTCCAGGGACAAAACACATACCTTGAGGGGTCGGTGCAGTTCCTAGTTGTGTCCCCTGATGCTGCTGGGACACCCATGGGCTCACACACAGGGAGAGCCACAGTTCACGAGGGACAGCCCAACGGGGGTCCCAGTCTCTCCAAGAGCTGCTCACATCCACACTCACTGAGGCTTTCCTGGGCTCAGCAGTGGTGGGAGTGCTTCAGTTTCACATACAGGCTCACCTGCTGGGGTTAAACAGGGCACTTAAAATTACAGTGAAAGAACACGCTTGGAAGAGGTGGACAGGATGAACCCTCTCATCATCTGTAAAATCTCTTCACAGTCTGCAAACTTTTAAAAGTGACCTCCACAGCCAACTACTGCATGTCCTGGAAGTCAGATCAAAAACAATTCAGAGGTTCCCCCATCTCCACCTCCAATGCCCCTTTTAGGTGGTGCATTTTCTAAACTTCCTCAAGTTTTTTTCAAATGAAGAGGGGGAAAAGTTCATCTCAGTCTAACGCACCATTGCCCTTAACACTCACATCAGGGAGCTTGGAGATGTTCACTCCTCTTGGCCCACTGGACCCCACACGGGCACAGAGGACCTCACAAAATCTCCCTGGAGGTAGCACCCCGAGCCCACATAGGTGCCAGGTCTTGGTTAGCGCACCATGGTGTTGCTTTCCTCCCCCCATGGCGATCACCTATCTTTTTGGTGCCCGTGGTTCCCTTTGTGTTTACGATAACAGAGGGATGCTTTATTGCATTTCGCCCAGCCTGCTGTCATGGCAACCAGCAGTTGCTGTGTGCTGTAAAAATAACCCTCCTTCTTTGATAGATTTCACTTGAGTGAAAATAACCCTTAAAAACAGGTTGAAATTTCCATACTAACTCTTCCAGGAAGATCCAGGGAGGGCAGGATGAATTGCCGGATCTGCTGAAGGGATGCATGGTGCCACCCTGGCACCCTCCAGCCTTGGCACTGAGCTCTCACAGAGGAGCCCATAAGGATACCTTTTGGGATCTTCCACTAGTCAATCCCCCAATCCCCCTGGGTTGTGGTGGTGCTGATGACTTGGGGAAAGGGCCATGCTCACCCGTCACTGGTGCGTCCCATGGTTCAGTTTCTGCGTGGCCACATCAGTGGGTGAACCAGCGGATGTGGTGGCTCTTCAGAGCTTCTTGGTATCCATTGTGAAGAGGTGATGTCCCTCTGTGCATGCTAGGGGGATCTGGTTGGAATAAAGCTCGGCTCCTGGGCACTATCACCTCAAAAAAAGACTTTTGCCTTCTCCAAGGCTCAGGGATGTTTTGCTAGAATCTGGTGCTCTTGGTCAGCACATAAGCATTTTCCAGATGGCCATCACCAGGAAGCTTCATCACAGGCTTTGGATTAACAGATCTGAACACGTGAACAGCCAGCATTGAATCTCTCCCCAAAACAAAGCTCCCCTCATGCCTGGGAGAGCTGTAATGCCCATCCCTTCCATCCCTGGCCCCATGTCCAGACTTTCAGGGGCAGCAGTGGAGAAAGATTCATGGGCACGACACATGTCGATCCTTGGAGAGGTTCAAATCTCCCTTCTTTCCTTCAGATCATCTGTACTGGTGCCATTAGGAAGACACTCAGAGCATCGCTTTGGAGCAACAAGGTTGTTGTTCTCACACCTGCTCTTCACTCATCCTCAGCCAGGAAGGTCTTTTTTTTTTCTTTTTTGGCTCATTTCTTTCCTTTTTGTTCTCCCAACCACTCAACTCTTCTTCTTCCAAATAAAAGCCGATTCACATTTTAGAGGTGGCCCCCGATTCCTCCCATGAGTTTAGGTGAGTTGAACCATAAGAAGTGGAGTAATGAGATTATGATTAAAAGCACACCTTGATAGTGGGGCATCCATCAAGCTGTCATAGAAATCGTATCTCGGAGGCTGCTCTCATCAATCTGACCTTTCAATTATTACCCAGAGTTCATGACTCTAAGTGTATATAATTCCTACCTCAAACCGGAGGGTACACGCCTTTGTTTTTTTGGCTTGCCTTGTGCATGGCTGAGCGAGGTCTCCTTCACCAGCCCATCAGTGATGCTTCGCTATGTGTATTAACTTAAAATAGCTCTTCTCTCACCCAAAAGATTGGGAACGAGATCAAGATACCACCAGGGCACCAGAAAAGGCTTTTTGAAATCTTTATCAACGCCTTTTTGGCTTTTTCTCAGCATTTTTTATAGCCGGTGACCGCTATGGTCATTAACGTCAGTAGTGCTCACAGCCCAATCTCTTCTTTGGCTCCTGCTCCAGCCATGCCACAACACATCCCCAATAAGAGGGAAGGTCCCTCTAATCTAACCAGGACCTGCTTATCCAGGCTTCAGCACAGATGAGATTTTCTGCCCATACACCACTGAGAAAGTTCCTTTTTGTGAGCTACAGCCCAACCAACATTCTATTTCAGGAGTGGGATAAAGCCTTATTCAGCTTTTCACTGGTGTCACTAGGAGGATTCCTCCACATTCCTCTGGGACCAGAGGACCACTTGCCTCCAGCTAGCTTTGTGATGCTCACCCCACCATCTGTCTAGTTTCGGGGCTTTCAGGCTGAGCTAGGACATAATTTGCTTGGAGCCAGCCTAGCACCTTGCTGGATTCAAGTGAGTTTCCACTGGGCACAGAGTCACCAAACAAGGAAACCCTTCCTAAATCCTATTTGTGCCCTAACACATGCAGGGCATCACTGTGTCCACAGAGAGCACCCAGGGCCTGAGAATGGGGCATTCTCTTGCTCCCTGCCAGCTCTGCTAACAGAGGTATAAGAAATTTGTTCCTAGACTGAATAAAACAAATGAATCCATTTGGTTTGTATTTTTCCTCCAAAGGAATCGTGTATTTTTAATGAGTAAACTTCTCTGCTATCCAGTGACTATTCACAAACCAAAAAAAAAACCAAACCCAAAACCCACAACGGATAAGTTGTGCGAGAAAAGAAATCTCTGGTTGGTAGAAAAAAGGCAGAGGAAATAGAAATGCCTCGATTTGGGATCTTTGACAAATCCATCCCTAAAGATGCTTTGCTGGTACTTGTATTAGTGTAGGATCTGCTCCTTTGTATGAGTAAATACTGACTGGAAGATCTTTTGCAAAACTATCTGCACTGCTCAGATGACTGGAACTATGGGAATTTCCACAACAAGAGCCTTGAAAACAGCCCCAGAGACTGTTAGTGTGACCCCGAATTCTGCAGCAAAGGTGTTCAGGTGAAGCCCGGTGAGACCAGAAGAGATTCTGTGAGTCAAAGACACCTTCAAAAGAAGGAGCAGCTTTCAGAAGCGACCCTGAGGCCAACAGGACATGAAGACATTTATCTGCCACCACCTGCTAATCTATGCAGCCCTTCACAGTGAAGATGAAGGTGGACTGATGTCTCCTTTGCCAGAAGAAAAAACTCCCTCCATTGCAACCCTGCCCAGCTGGCATCACTACAGACTCATTTCGAAGCCATTGTCATTGCTGGCAAAAAAAGATGTGTTCTCCAGGGAGAAAATAGTGAACAATTTCAGGAACAATTCTGCTTTATAAGCTTCACTTAATGAAAGATTAAAGGTAAACAATAACGCATCCCCAGTGCCCAGCTCATTGGTGGGTGAGGAACAGCCGTTTCCAAGACAGGTGCAGGACAAAAACGTACAGCCACGAAGCCATCACGATCTCTTTTTGATGGGATCTGTTTCATCAGTCCCATATTCTGCACTGTGGACCTCTGAGCGCTATCCCACCAATTCCAGCTTAAATGCCTCCACAACACGAATTTCTTCAAAGTCACCCAAGAAGCATCATGTAGGTGAGGGACCAGGTGCCTCTGCATCACACTGCTCAGTGTGAGCCTTGAGAGGCTGAGCCCAGCACTCATGGTCCAGATCCTCACGCCTTGCAAACCTCAGCCCCTTCAGAACTGGTTCCATTTTGTTCCTGAAATCCAGTGCATGTTCCCCTCTGGCCAAAGAGCAGGTCATATATTCACATATCAACACTGCTCTTTCTCTCCTCCCTGGTAGTCACATAAAACAAGCAGTCTGGAGGCCACTAAACCAGCAGCACACCCACAGTTGCTCCATTGCAGCCTGGCCTCCCCACATCCCTCATCCTGGATGACAGCACCAGCTGGAGCATCTCTGCCACCCAACAGAGATGAAACCTCCAGAAGCTCCACCTCAGTTTTCCCCATCCTCTCTCCACTGTTTCCCAGACCAAACCTTCACTCTCAGGAATCAAGTCTCTGCTGTTTTAGAGAAAGTCATTCCATTTACATCCTCATAACACCCCCAAAAGGGAAGAGGCTCATTACAGTTATCACTCCTGGCTGCTACGTGAAACAAGCTGATGGGTTCGTACGTGCACCTGAGCAGGCAGCACCCACCTCATGCAGCACAAAACTTGTGTCTGGCAAAAGGTAGGCTGTTTGCCAGTGGCCAGCAGGGAGGAGAGGACACAAGCCATGCTGTTACCAAGAAGAAAGTTCCCTCTTTCACCTCCACGCAACCAAAATGATGCTTAATGCCTCCCTTAAGGTAGCAACTGCAGTTGAGCTATGCTGTGCAGGAAGACTCTGATCCTGTGCTAATTTATTTTATCAAATTAAAAAGAAAAGCATCCATGGAACAAGAGACCTCCTGTTCTCAGGGTCCCAGCAGAAAGCTACATGATCCCTTCGTAAAGAGGGCTGGGGGGTTGTTGGTTTTCTTCTTTTTTTTTTTTTTGCCAAGAATATAAAATTAATAAAACAGGATTAAGGGAGATATGGTTTTAATTGATTCCTTAATCCCAGAGAATAATTAATGAGAGCAATGCACCACTTGGCTCGAATCTACCAACATTTGAATAATAAATAGCACGAACCAAAAAAAAGAAAGAGGAGGAGAAAAATGGAGCAGGGAGAAGGCCGAGCTGTAAATTCTTAATACAAAGAGCTCTTGCCATATATATGTGTGCATCACTTTCTGGTCTTGGATCCAGAAAATAGAGAATGGAAAAAAAGCAGTGATCAGTTCTGGCCACACACTGATGTCTTAAACTAAGCCAAGATTTACAGGAATCACCACATATTTAAGAAGCAAAATACCACTAAAATCTGGATAAATTGCCTCCATTAGGCCCTTAAGCAAACATCAGCGAAGACTGACTTGAGTACTGTGATTCCAAAGCAAGGGGCTATCCTCTGCCAAAGCCACTCATTCTTAATACACCAATCTGCATAAATACATAACTTGAACTCCTGTAACACTCATCCTTGTGTTCCCAGCCACACCACGTGCCAAGGACAGGTCTGTTATACTACAGAAGTTCTATAAAGATGCTGCAGATGGGATTTAGGTCATTGAATTTGAGCCATCTAATAGTTGTTTTCTGTAGGGTTTTCTAGTCAATGGAGCATCTGTGGTCCTCCAAAAATAGGCACCTATTTTATGGTACAACAAATCATGTCCAAGGAGCCCTACTGCCTTGGAAATGGAACATGCCTTCCTAGGGCTCACTCCAAGAGCTCCCAGTGATCTTCATGACTCACAAATATCTCTGTGGACAAAGGGATCAAGCGCACCCTTAGCGAGTTTTCAGGTGACACCAAGCTGGGTGCAAGTGTGGATCTGCTTGAAGGAAGGGAGGCTCTGCAGAGGGATCTGGACAGGCTGGATCCATGGGCTGAGACCAATGGGGTGAGGTTTAACAAGACCAAATGCTGAGTCCCGCACTTGGGGCACAACAACCCCCTGCAGCATTACAGGCTTGGGGAAGAGTGGCTGGAGAGCTGCCTGGGGGAGAAGGACCTGGGGGTGTTGGTTGACAACCGGCTGAATATGAGCCAGCAGTGGCCCAGGTGGCCAAGAGAGCCAGTGGCATCTTGGCCTGTATCAGACACAGCGTGGGCAGCAGGAGCAGGGAGGTGATTGTGCCCCTGTACTCGGCACTGGTGAGGCCACACCTCGAGTCCTGGGTTCAGTTCTGGGCCCCTCACTACAAGAAGGACATTGAGATGTTTGAGCGCATCCAGAGAAGGGCAACGAGGCTGGGGAAGGGGCTGGAGAACAAGTCCTATGAGGAACAGCTAAGGGAACTGGGGTTGTTTAGCCTGGAGAAGAGGAGGCTGAGGGGAGACCTCATCACTGTCTATGGCTGCCTGAAAGGGGGCTGTGGCAGAGCGAGTGTTGATCTCTTCTCTCAAGTGACAGGTGATGGGACAAGGGGAAATGGCCATGAGTTGCACCAGGGGAGGTTCAGACTGGATATTCGGAAGAATTTCTTTACTGAATTTCTTTACTGGCAGAGGCTGCCCAGGGAGGTGGTTGAGTCACCATCCCTGGAGGTGTTTAAAAAACGGGGAGGTGAGTTTTTGAGGGACATGGTTTAGTGGATGGTGGATGCGGTTGGACTCGAAGATCTTTTCAAACTGAATTCTATTCTATGATCTCCCAGCTCCCTGCCACTGTCCGTCTACAGAGGAAGCTGAAGTCCCAGGCCTGAGGTGTTCTCTCCAGCAGACAAGAAGGGTACCTGCCTGAAACAGTTTCTCAAGGGACAGTCTCATCATTGTTTCTTAAGCTTCTTGGCTCAAAGGGCAAACAAAGATGCTATTCAATGATCCAGAGTAATTTTTTTAACTAATACACACATACCAATGGTGGACCTATGACAGGCTTTCATACATCTTGACCCACCCAAGACCAAGGCAGCCCTCATTTGCGGATAGAGTGCCCTAGATCCCAGAAAAATCATCTCAGCTTTGGAGGCCCAGACCAGCTGACCAGGCAGGAGGTCAGAGACATAAAGAGGAACATCTGAATAAACATGGCCTCATCCCTGTCTGCAGCCCTTGTTAAGACAGGGCTTTGCTTTGAACTTTTTGCTGATGAAATGATTAATGAATGTCAAGCAGAACTCTCCCCTTCCTTCCTCTGCCACACAGAGCAATACCAAATGAGGTGATCATGACAAACACGGCTCTAATTCTTTATTAATATTAATAAGAGGCAACCTTTCCATTGACACCAGAACCCGAGCCTGTGTTGGCAGGGAGGGGATAACTCTGCAGCAGTGACATTTCTCGGGTAGGCGATTTAGGGTTTTTTATGTTGTACCTTCCCTTCCTCCCCTTTAATATGCGCTGGTGATACCTTGTATAAACAGAGAGAGGAAGAAGCTGATTAAATAGCAGAGTCGGAGCATAATGAAAGAAAAAGCCCACTGCAAACATGTGCTGATTGTTTTAAACTGGAGGCACCGGGAGGTGGATTTCAGGTGATACCGTGGTGGCTCCTCTCATAATCCCGGCTCAGGCTTTCAAGCTCAGAGCGAATTTCATCCGGTCCCTGCTGGTTGGGAAAGAGGCTTAGGCAAGAGAGCAAACCTCAGCCTCCATCTCAGGCCAACGTCAGAGCGGCGCTGGGAGAGTCCAAAGCCACACAGCTCCCCTTGGCTAAAAGGGGCCCTTTCCTCATAGCACCACACCAAAGCTGAAACATCAGAGCAGCAGTAAGGACATATCTATCCCACCTTCCGATACTCTTCAATGCACATGTTCATGGCTCACGTTTGGCCTGGCTTGAGAGATGAAGAGGGAGATGAGTATCTTGTGTGCTCTGAAGGTCACCTGCAAGACTTGCACCTTCACGTAGCAGCTGGAGGTGGGGGGACACAGACATCCATCTCTTGGGACGTGCACTTGGTGAAAGAGCACGAGGTTTGCAGGGTAAGGAGGGCTGTTTGTGGGAGAAGCCATCCAATCCATAAGGAACAGAGACAACCACATCCCCCTTGTTACCCTGGGGGAGCAGGGGCACATTCTCCAGCTGGGAGAGTGATCATTTAGCAGAGGCAAGACCACCCCCTGAGGCAAGAAGGACCTACAGGCTTCCTTCACCCTCTGCTTGTTGATTTTCTAGGTTTCCCCATTCTAATTACCATAGGATCGCAGGATGAATTGTACAGAGAGGAGTCCCTGGTTCTCAGCTGAGTATAACTTCTCTCTCTCCCTTTGTCTCTTAAAACAAATAGATTTTCATTGAAATCAACATATCTTTCTGAATTGAATAGGTTTTCATGGGGACAATAAATTTCTTCAAAACAATGCATTTTTATTACAACATATTTTTGTTCAAACCAATACTTTTTGACAACCAGATATTAATGACCAGGGCAAAGCCATAAATTTGCCTCAAACTGTGTGTTTTCTCATGGAAGGAAATAATTTTTCTCATACAAATACATTTTTATTTGAATCAATCCTCTTTTTCCACCCCCCAAAATCAGATTTCTGCGAGGGAAGCAGGAAAGCTGCGTACCCAGGAAAGCCCCTTCATTTCAAGAGGGATCGAGTGCTTGTGAGGGCTGTCTCACTCCTACCCTCCCAAGTCCAGAAGCTCCACGGGTCACCCGATGCTTCAACACAAACTCTGTTTTTCCCATTGCCAGCATCCCTAAACCATCACACAGGTTTTGGTAGGTCCTACAGAAATGTAGCGTACGTCTCGCTCCCTTTGCTTTGCTATTTGCTATCTGTTCAAAACGGTGTTTGCAGAGCCTGGTTCAATAATCCTCTCTTGTAATTCTCTGCACAAATGCTTTAACCAGTATGAGACCAACCTGCCCCTCAAATCCCTGAGCAGACCCATGCGGTCAGAGGTGCTGCAGGACGCCTGGGTCTCTCCACTGCCCCTTAGCAAGATCTCACTGTCTTCCCCCAGGGAGCTGGGTATGGATAAATCTCACAGAAGATGCCTTGTTGTACATCCTAGAGTGTCTCAGACTTCACCACAATTGCAGCTCGCCCAGTCCTGGGAGTGATCCTGGGATGGGGGACAGCATGGGTCCAGGCTGTCCAAAGAAACCTTGCACTGTGCAATGCAAAATACAGATTTGCCAGAGGACAAGGGCAGTTTGAAGCCCAGGAGAGGGAGGGCTGCCAGGTCACAGTTCCCTGCACTGGGCAGAGGTGGCTCAGGCAGGGCAGTCCACACCGGTTGTAGCTCACAGGGTCCACACAGATCCACAGCAACACAAGTGCCATCACAGCAACTTGCTCTGCTCACCTGAGCAATTCCTGCTGCAGGCTGTGCCAGGCTTGAGTAGAGCCTGTTCAGGTAGGTGTTCCGAGCACAAATTCCAGCCACAAAGGAGGGCCTTTTCCTTAGCAGATCATCAGTACAGCCTTTGAGCATTGGGTTGCTCATGGTTTTGGGAGGCAGTTTCACCCAGGGCAGCTGCTGCAAGTCACCAGGGACAGGCACAGGGGACAGACATGTATCTGTTTAGTCCTGTGTCTCATCTTGTAACCCACCTCTCAAACCTCTCTGAAGTCTACACGAGGTGCCCGACCCTCCAAGGACAGCCCTTGCACACCAGGGATGCTGGTCCTGCACGGCCCCAGCCCTGCCCGTTGCTGGCTGAGCCCAGCAGAGCTCAGTGTTCACTCAAAGCTCAAGACATCAAACTAACTTCAGCCAGAGAGATACAGCTTCAGTGGCACAGGAAACAGATGGACAGGAGGAACGGGGACAAGGAACTGGTGGTAGGGTTGAGTTTGCTGGAACTGCAGGGGCTTTGGTTCCTACTTTTGCTATGGATTCAAAGCCAAACCAGGAATGAGCCCCTTATCCCTTCCAGCCCCCTGTTTCACCAGCTGACCCTCTCTATCAGACACAGCCCCCCACGTCAGCAGCTACCCCACACTTGCACACCACTGAGCCCTAAGCAAGAAACATCATTTTCAGTAGCAAGTAGCTGTTTTCAACTGCTTCAAGCCACATTTCAAACCTGGGCCTCGGTCAGAGCCCGGGGATCCCAGGGAACTTCGAACATCAGGAGCTGACAAGGGTTCGTTTCCCTTGGCCTCCATTGGCCACTCTTTGTTGAGCTTCCCCAGTCCATGTAAACATGCTAATTGCTTGGGCTCAGCACAGGGCTGGATGCCGTGCTGTTTGTTTTCCATTGAATAGGATTAGGGATTCTGACACCAATGATTAATCGCCGTGCTGCAGACGGCTGACGAGCCCAGGGAAGGCGTCCTTTCCGAGCAGAGAGCGTGCACAATCTCTGCCAAGCAGCTGCTGCTGACTTCTATCTAACCCTCTGCATCTTGCCCTTTATCTTCTCCCTTCTCCCAAAAAGTCTCACGTCCACCAGGCCAACCCCAGACCTCCATGGGGGGAGGGAGAGAGGGGTTCTGAGCACAGAGCCCTGCGCTCAGCTGCTGCGATGCCCGATCCTCTGTGCCACTTTCCTACATCAGCTCATCCTCTGCATCCCCTGCTGCCAAGACCCTCCCGACATCCTGCAACACCTTGGTCAGCCCTTCTCAGCCTTCATCTTGATGGCCAGGAAGACTGACACAACTTTTCCATTTCCCATCATCCCAGTGTTGGGGCACAGTATTGGCATGCAGCAGCCATGTCCCCTCACCAAGCTCCACCAGGCCACCAAGTGCCCCACCAGTGTTTGAGACTCTAGACTGATGCATGTGTGGAAGAACAGAGCCCCCAGGAGAGGACAGCCAAAGCAGCCCCTTCACAGTGCAAAATCCTCAACTTCCTGCAATCACAAGCGTTTAGAGTTGTGCCAGGGGACCCACACTCTACAAATGAGCCCAACACTCCCAATTCTGGTCTGTAAGAGCTGGGTATGCAGCATTCCCACAGCACCAAGGTGCTCCATGGACACCAGCAGCCTGTCTCTACAAACACCAAGAGGGCACCAGTGAGGCCACCCAGTTCGACAGAGACCATGTTCAGACATGAAGGTCTGAAGGAGTTGTGTTCCATGGTGTAGCTCCCAGTCAGCTCTTTTGGATGCTGTTACCCTCCCAAACACAACTCCAGCATCCCTTCTGCTCACCATGCCAGCTGCTCCTCTTACAGCAGCTCCTTCCCTCCCTCACAGCACCCAGGCATGCAGGTGTCCCTTTGCTCACACAAAAGCACCCACCTTTCAGGGTTGCACCAAGGATCCTCTTGCACTTGGCCTTGCTCACCCGCCCACAGACAGTCAGGGTTAAAGGTGCCCTGCAACAGGCACAGGGCAACCACCACTATCCTCCAGGCACCTTTAAAGTCCAAAGGACCACCAGGGACCTAAGCAAGGCAGAGAAGAGCAATGAGAGCACTGAACAACTTTGCCACCTCCACCTTCCACTCATGGCTTCAGCATCACCTTCATGCTCCCATTTTCCCCAGCAGCGGGGACATCGAGAAAGAGAGGGAGAGGAGGAATGCTGCAGAAAGCTGCTTTGCAGGAGGCAAAGCATGCCCTCAAAAAGTTGCAACCTTTGAGATTATCTCTTCTCCTGACCTTGCAGAAGGAGTGCTGGAGGCAAATCCACCCATCTCTGCTGGTGCCTTGTGCGACATACCGTCACTCAGACAAGTGACGTTCTTAATGGTTTTGTGGGAAAGGCCTGGCCTGCCTTTCCATCTGTACCTTCTGCCGGCTCCCCTTTCCAGCACTGCCTCCCCATACGACATTCCCTTGAATTATTTAGACTGGTAAATCTTCCTGCATCTCACATCTTTAGTCCATCTGTTAGCCAGGGCTTTGCCTTTATAGGAAGTGTCCTTTATGCATGCCGGCATCTGTCAACAGTACACTTGCCTCTTTTATTCATGATCTTCTGTGGGAGATGGTACAAGCTGCAGAAATGCCTCATTTCTGGTATGCATTTCATTTTAATGGAAGATTACATGACTGGGGCCCATTTTATTACTTCTTGCCCTGCACATTCATCCATCACGAGCCCCATTTGCTGAGCCTGCAGTGGGACAGCAGCCATCCGCCTGCTCATGTCGGATTCCTCCCGTGCCACTTTCTCCCCCCCCTTTGGGATGGGGAGGAAAGCGCATTGTGTTCGAGGAGGGGAAGGTAAGCAAAGGGGAAGCAATCCACTGCTGGGGCTCAGAGTGGAGCCAGGGTGGTGGCTAAACCAAGCAGGGAAACAGGCCTGGGAATCCAGTCGGTCTCTTCCCAGCACGTCCCCTGCGCCTGCACTCACCTTCACGCGGTCCCTTTCCCATCCACACCACCCACAGAGACTGGGGGCACAGTGTGCCAAGGGTCTTTGGAAAGGCACCACACCCTCAAAAGAACACACAAGCGCTCCTGAGCTTCCCCCCTCCCTCCAGAAATTCATGATTCCCTACACAACCTGCTCCTGCCTGCACACACTCACATTGCACACCCGCAGCACTGGGAGCAGCATAAATAAGATCAATGTGAACCAGCAGTGGTAATTAAACTGCCGGTGGTATTTGCAGACTCTCTCTCTTGCAAGGAAGGTTGCATGCAATTAGTGAAAACATTTTGGGCTGGGAACAGTGCCAGTTTGTTCTGTCCTTTCTTTCAACTCCCACAGAAACTCGAGGACCCCCGATTATCCTCCAGGCTGCAAAAATGAAATAAAACCCCAGTAAAAACATTCCACTTCTATGTTGTGTTTCCCTTAACTCAGAGCTCACTGTGCCAGGAGGCAGTGAGCAGGGTCAGAGATGGAGGTGACCTCTTCAGAGATGTGGGTACCCTCCCCAGCCCACAGCCCTCAGACTCATGAGACACAGGACCCAGAAAACAGTATCTGTCCTCAAAAATCCCAGCCACAAGACCTTTTCTCAAGGACAACCGCTTTATCATCTTGTTCACACAAGAAGGTTGCACAATTTCCACCAAAGACATGCTCCGAAAGCAGGTTAGGTCAACCCTCATGCTGATTAGGATCAAATAATACTTTTAGCTTAACTTGGTTAGGAAACCATCTAAGATGAAGTAATGTGCCAGTCTTCAGCTGAGAATCCAAGACAGTCCTTGATGGGCCTCAAAGCGTGGAAGACCTGAACCATAATCATCACTGTTGGCTGGGATGCCAGTTCTGGTTGAGGAAGGAAAGTGAGCAGCTTTTGGATGGCAAAGAGTTCTGTGCAAAAGTAAAGATTTTTGTGCAGTTTATAATATTAGCACAAGCTAAAAATATAGGGAGAAAAAAATGCTATAAATAATGCGCTAATTACCACAGTGGAAATTCAGAGGGAGAGAACCCAGATATGCTCAGAGAAGAAATACTTAAGGCAACTGTCTCCAAAACAAATGTGATGAGCTGGAAGAGGCCAAGCAGCTCGGCCAGATGGGGGACAAGACCTCACCAGCCACCGCTCCTACGCGTACGCACGGCGCTTCGGAGTCAGTGGAGAAACTTGCAAGCGAGAGCTACTCACCCAACAGCCAGGAGGAAGCAACACCATGTGTCCCATATGGCAAGAGAAACCAGCAAGAGTCTGGGCAAGCAGCTACAGCAGACTAAGTGAAGGAGAGAAAATACACTCAGATATGTTTCATGAGATTTCTTAGCTAAATGGTCACTGTAATTTTAATTTAATATTCAAAATAACCTTAACTCTGTCCCTATTTCCGATCCAGCATCCAGCTCCAGTAGAAACTCTCCATATCGCAACTGATGGCATAACTCAGCAATTTCCTTTCAGAAATCAATGAGAACAAATGAAAATTTAATACATTCTCCAGACAACCCAACTCCCTTCTCTCCCCCATGGTAAATAAATAATGTGCTAGTCAAATGATGGATGGAGTGCTCGGAGATCAGTGGCCAAGTGCTATTAGGGGCTGGGGAGGTTGCTGAAGTGGAGATGTGGTCTCATGCAGGATGAGGTGGTGGCCCTGAGTGATTTGAGCACATAAAGAAGCCGGGAGTGATACGGGAGATGCAGGAAGAAGGCACGGAGCAGACTGGGCTGTCTCATTATGGGTTGCTGCATGGAGGCTTTTTTGGTTTCTCTGCCACAGACTCGGCCCGATCTGAAGTCCAGTGCAGTCAGTGAGAAAAAACAAATTAAACTCCCTTTTTCTTCAACAAGTTTCGCAGATGAGGTAGGTGGATGTGGGATTTTGGCCTGTCTGGCAGGAAGCCGATGAAGAAGGCAAAGAATGTTCTAGGGGATCTTCAGCCTGCACAGGAGAACAAGAAGCGAGCGCAGATGCACTGCAGGTTTGTTGGAGCAGACAGGGAAGGCGTGGAGCTAAAGTAAGAGGCAGCAGAGACCTGATCGCAATGTCACTGGGCAGGAAAGAGCTGAAGTTTCTCTCTTGCTCCCCAGCCTCAGGGACCTTGCATACCTCTATTCTGGGACCCGTGCTTGTTAAGAAATTACATTTCACCTCAAGTGAAATGGGAAGGTTTGCCTTTTCATTTTTTGTCTGTGCGGTGGGACCCTGGGACTCCCCCAGGACTCAGCCAGGTGGGGCTCTTGAAAACAGAGCTGGGGTTTGCTAGCAAGACCCACTGGGGAAACAACCATCTACTTGCAGGTCACAAAGCATATGGTAGACAGGACAGCTACTGTTGACCAGGGACATTAACCTGGGCCATATCTCCACATCTTCACTAGGTCAAGCAATTGCATTCATTAAGTTGCGTTAATCCATACCTTCAAACCCAGGTTTGGGGTTAAGGTTCTAGGAGCAAGAGGGAATGCTGCTGGTCCCATTCCTTCCTGCAAGACACTCAACCAACACAACCTCTGCCCCTCCCAGACCCTGGGTCCCAGCTGGTACACGTGGAACAAACCACATCTCCCTCCCCTGCACCACGCAGCTCTGGCTTTCGATCCTACTGAACTTCAGGTTGTACAACCAACAGTGCGTGCTCTGCCTCTTCCCACAGCTCTGCTTATCTGCTGAGCTGACTGTGTACCTCCTTATCTCTGGGGAGAGCCTCTGTGTAAATATTGCTGTAAACTCTTTGGCTTCCCTTCCAAATAGCACTGCTCTTTAATGCCTTCCTTGTAAGACCAGCTTGCCCTACCCCAAGCCATTAGCTGTAACAGGACGTTAATAGGGAGGGGGTTTGGTATCTCTCAGGGAGGTTGACCTCTTTCTCTAGAAGCAAGGCACCCATTACAGACCAATGATAAATCATGCGCCTTCCACTCCTTCCCCAGCAGGCACTTCTTTGCATGCATAAACACACACAGGAGAGGTGCACAGGCTCCCTGCATTAACTCTGGCAACACCAAAAAGCCCTGCCAAGCCAACTCATGCGGGACCTGGGGCCACAGGGCCACTTCAGCTGGTGCCCTCCCCCCTCCCCCAGTTCTCTCTCGACTCTGTGCATCCTCACAGCACAAGACACCCTCTGGGTCCTGGTATGGTCTCACACCCCTTGCAGGTGTCTTAGCTACATCCACATTGAGCCAGGGTGTCACCTGCAGCTCTGCAGAACCAGGTGGACACCCGATGGGCCAAGGCAGGATGAAGGGATCGTCCCTTTGCTTCCTCTAAGGTGGCACAGCAGCTATGTCTCCATCATCTGTGCCAGTCACACCGGCTGCTCCAAGCCCTGTGGGACCCAAAGCTCTCGTGAGCAGGCAGCACTTCTCCAGACAGCCTGGTTTCCATTACATTGAGGAGCTATTGTGTTTAATGTTAAATGCAAACACTGCAATTGAGCTGAACCAGCAAAGAAGACTCAGCAGCCCTCATGACCCAAGCACAAACCTGCAGAGAGCACACCAGAAGGGACCTCTGGATGTCACCAGAGCTGGGCTGCCACTGTCCCTTTCCCCAAGCACTGATCCTTCTGAACAACTCCCAGACTCCCAGATACAGAACACTAAAGATATTTACAGACACCAAGCCTCCAGAAATTTTCCTGACATCCTTTAACACGCATTATTCCCCCATGACAATCACTTCTTGAAAACCTTCTTCCATTCTACTTTTTTCCTTTGACATAAAATCAAAAATACGCTTGGAGACCTTGCTGGCTTGAGCCCTCACACTCAGACTTCAGTAGCTGACAACGATGTTGTTTTCAGTGCTGTTATTTTTTTTAAGCAAGCGAGGGGGAAGAAACAAAAGTACCAAAAGAGAAAAATTTGGCTGAAAATTGACATTTTCTGAGAGAAATTCTGCTCTGGCAGAAAAGAAAAAAAAAAAACCAAAACAACGCCTGTTTGACAGAGAATTGCTTTTGACAGCAAGCTATCGACCAGGTCTAACAAGCGGGCTCAAACCTGTTGGGGAAGGAGCACAGGTTCCCTCATCCACCCGCAGCCCGCTTGTAACGCAGGAGGGCTGAGCCCAGCCGGCCGCTGCCTGCGTTAGGAGCCGATTTGCTCCCAGCCCTTCTCGGCAGGGCTGGAGAGCGGCAGAGCTGGAGAGCATCCCTGCGCAGCCTCGCCCGGGGGTCGTGCTCCCGAGCAGCGGCTCGAGCAGGCGAAGGGAGCGCATTCCCGGCATCCTCTCCTCTGCGCTCGTAAACAGCCGCCTCCTCTCGCAGTCGTCTCTGCTCATCCTTTAATTACGTTAAGGGAAGATTCGTGCTGAGTCCAGCACAAAGCTGGGTGCAGGGTGGAGCGGGGAGAAGCAGTGGCTCCTTCTGGTCCTGGCCCTGCTTGCCCCATCCTGATTCTCTGCCTCAGTTTCCCTGGTTTGCCAAGAGTGCTCTTGGAGAGCACCCACATGCTGTTGCTGTCATCGGCTTGGAGTTAAATACTGACCTACCCTCACAGCATGGGGTTTTTTTCTTAATTTGAACAAACAAATTTTAAAAAGCCCCAAACCATCAGCAGCCAATTCAGAGCAGCAAGTCTGATCAGAGTGGATTCTGATGGCTGAAGGGTTGGATAGAAACTGCTGGGGACGGATGGAGAAATGCCCTCTGTTTCTGCCCTGCTGCCGTGGGTCCAAGCACGTCCATTTCCCGTGCTGTTGCTCCATGTGGGATCTCACTGCTGTATTTAAAACTTTGCTGCTTTTCCATACTCACCTCCTTCCTGGCAGCTCAAGGGCTCCTGCTCCCTGGGGCTGTCATTAATCGGTTGCGATCAGAGGTCGGCTGTAACCCTTCCACAGCAGCCTCTTGACTTCACTCTCACCCCAGGGGATGCACTCGGGGACAGAGCAAGCAGCATGTTGAAATATGGCTTTCCCCCTGCCCCCCTTACTGTAAAGCCCTTGCTGTCATCAGAGCAAGGAGCCGTTCACACTCTGACACAAAGCCAGGAAATCAGGGCTCGCTTACTGCAGACTCTGGAGCTGGTGAGTGACCTTGGGCAAAGGGCTCTGTTCCTCCATGCCTTAGTTTTCTGTGATGCTTTAAAAAAAAAGAAAAAAAAAGTGAGGGGAGAGAGAGATTTATTTAATACAGGTACTGGCTCCAAAGATGAGACCTTAAGGGCAAAATCTGGCTGTGACATTCCTAGGAAACCACACCACCAGCTCTTGGTGGCACGGGCTGTTCCCAAGCTGTGGGATGGAAAGGCACAGGCTGATGGTGAGAGCTGGGCTGGGCAAGGCTCACCAGCCCACCACCTAGCATGGGGATCACTGAACCTCTCTGCAAATGGGGAGGGTGACAATGGTGAGTTCACTGTGGGATCGAGCTCCACCTAACTCATTTTCAAAAGGAGCTCAAGTATGCAAAGCAGGCAGTGTCCCAGGAACAGCCTTTACACAGTTCGAGCAGCCCTGCAAGGGCAAGGTGGCTCCAACTACGCGTAACTGAGGAGAAGCAGCCTGGTATGGAGGGGTCTGCAGCTACCCAGAAACAAAGATCTCCATGCTCTGAACCTGCAGCTGCCTCTCCATGAAACCTGTTTGCTCCCAGGGCATTTCCATTCTCCCCCCCCATCTTCAGCTGGGCACTAATGCAATATAAATAACAACAGAGCCATCAGAGGTGCAAATCTGCTTCACTCTTCTATGTGATAACAGCCTTATAAAGGGATAGCTCATTTGGCAGACTGTTCCCAGCCACAATGAAGGAAATGATAAGGACATTGGCTCTTCTAACCGCCATGGGTAAATTGATGGGAGGTGGATTCCACACAAGCCCATAAAATTAAGAACTACAGATCAATCTTTCTTCATCTGTTTTCCTGCGATCGCCTGGCAGGCAAAAATATGCACAAGGGATGATGAAGTGTATCCAGTCTTCTGCTGGTGGGAGACAGCTTTCCATTCAAGGCCAAGGCTTTGAGATACCCACAAAAGCAAGCTCTAAGGTGTGAAAGAGATCCTTTTACATCTCGTTACATAGAGGGGTAAATCATCCTATGTTAAGTCATCAATTCTTCTCGCTCCTTCTGCTGAACTAGACAGGGGTGTCTGAGAGGAGCTGGCTGAGAGGACCACATGGGGAAGGATGAGGAGGAGAACCCAGCACCAAGAAGTCACCTAGGCCATGCCTTCTGCATCCCTCATGGTGTTTCTCAACTAGGGCCCCACAAACCATGCCGCTGCCAGGTAGTAGCATGAGAGTGCAGCAAAAGCCTCCCTCCCCTGAGCACTGCAGTAATGGACAGCTAATCCACCAGCAGAGGAAGGACGTGGATCTGTTGGAGCAAGTCCAGAGGAGGCCACGAAGATGGTCCAAGGGCTGGAGCACCTCTGGTATAAGGACAGGCTGAAAGAGTTGGTGTTGTTCAGCCTGAAGAAGAGAAGGCTCCAGGACAACCTTAGAGCAGCCTTCCTGTACTGAAAGGGGGCTACAGGAAATTTGGGGAGGGGCTCTTTTTCAGGGAGTAGGGATAGGACGAGGGGGAATGGTTTTAAGCTGAAAGAGGGGAGATTTAGATTAGATCTTACTGTGAGGGTGGAGAGGCCCTGGCACAGATTGCTCAAGTCGCGGATGCCCCATTCCTGGAGGTGTTTAAGACCAGGTTGGATGGGGCTCTGAGCAACTTGATCTAGAGGAAGGTGTCCCTGCCCATGGCAGGGCTTTGGAACTGGATAATCTTTAAAGTCCCGTCCAACTTAAAGCATTCTGCGATTCTACTCTATAATTTCTTTGGTTGACTTATAGATATGGATGAGTTGACACCCACCACAGGTTCAGCTGTCCAGACAGATCCTTACCAGGTGGAAACTAGTTTTAGTCAACCCTATAGGAAACTGGACAATTACCAGGAGCTTTGTCCCTCCTGGACTCTTAAAATTGCACCAGTGAGAGGAAGGCAGCACCGTTCCTACTACGGGGTGAGTGAAACAGTGGGTACCACTGGGCCCTGGCAACAGGCTTGGGAAATTATGTCCTGACAAACACACAAGTTTTAAATCAATTTTCTGTAGACACCATGGAGTGCTGCTGCAGGCAGCAGAAGAGCTCAGAAGCAGATTTAGCAGCAGGTGGGCATGCCAACTTGAGCTAAGCATAAGTGTGAGGGATTCAAATGTGAACTTGTTGGCCTTGGAAAACTATCAGACATGATACCTGCTCGAATCAGGGATCATCTCCAAGAGATGAGCTAGGCCTCAGCATATGGTCAAGCAGGAATCTACTTCTAAAGATGCTTTTAATTTAATGCTGTAGATAAATTAATTCCCAGGTCACTGGTGGCTGGGAAGTTGGGGAGAGAGGCAGAAATCGAGAGGCACAAGCACCAGATGGGGCAGAGCCAGAATGGCTTAGAATCCTGGCAGCCTCTCCTCCGTATTGAAGCAGGAAAAGGAGGGAAAAGACTCAGGCAGAAGAGCCCTGCAAGGGGAATGAGAAGATGACAAAAGTGGACAAGGAGTAGGTGAAGAGTGCTAGGACCAGCTGGGAAATGGAGGGTGGTTGCAAACCCCACCTGGAAAGCCAGATCAGCCTATGTTAATTCTTCCCATCTGCATAGTTATTCCATGTAGATGTATCTCCAGCTGCTGGAGGTGGAGGCTACAGGTTGTAGGAAGTATCCTGTAGAGTTGTTAGATTTCTTGGCTGTAGCTCTTCTCAACAATCCCTGCTTTGCTGGTAGGAAAAAGCACAAAAAGCAAAGGCTGCTGCATATTCTTTCCTAGTACTATGCAAGTATTTGTCCATCTGTACACATCTGGAAGCCAGTGGAGTTCATCACCAGCCACACTTCCCCAAAAGAGGCCAAAAGAAGACAGTTTTGTGAAAAATGGAGGCATTTACAACCAAGACCTTCTGAGAATCAGTTAAGCTGGGATCCCCAGGAAGCCCTTGCATAGGTTAAATCCCGTTGAGTTGGGCGCATTAGTGGGCAGGGGCCACTAGGAACTGAACAAACAGAACCGTGAAGATCTCACTCACCAGCAGCCAGAATTTGGGCTTTTTAACAAAAAGTTGCTGTTCTGGCCACGTTGCCTCCACTCAACTTCTGGACATGGATAGAGGATCTGAGCAGGTCAGGGAAACCATCTCATGGTCCAGCCACCAAGTCCTGGAGGATGACACAGCCCCTAGACCAGATTTGGAACCTAGAGGGGGGCTCCAACCTCAAAGGAGCATGTTTAGGCCCTTGAAAGTTAGACCCACTCCGTGTCAGAGCTCAGCTTTGTAGAGCTGGGTTTGAACACTTTGGTCCCTGGAGCCTCGCCTGAGCTGTCACTAAAGTGAGGGGGAAGGAGAAATGTACTGTCAGGAAATGTAATCTCTGAAAAGTGCAGAAATCCAACAGTGGGAGGATTTACAGGGGTTCAAAACTAAGGGACGCCAGGAAAGACAGCTAAATAAACAGATAGATCATGCATCTTGAAAGCTGATGTCAAGATCATAAAAAATCAACTCGATTATAGGAGCAGACAGGTGGCGATTGGTGCAACCCCTACGCATTGTGTCATGGAGCCTTCGGCTGGCCCTGTCCACTGGAAAGAGCACCCAGCAGATGTTTTCCTGATTATAAATGCTGTATAATTTATAATCCACATCCTTGCACTTTAAACAATCCCAGAGTTGTGGGGAGGATCAGAGGTGAGGATGCCAAATCCCTCCCATCCATTAATGCAACCAGTCCACATCACTTCCCAGTGAGAAGAGAGCAAACTATTCCTATGATGTGTTAGGGGCTGGGTGCTCTCAGCAACAAGTTCAGGACCTTGGAGGACTGGTTTGATGCCATCAAGAGATCTGCTTTTGAATCCTGCTAAAGAATCACTGGGAACATCAACCATGCAATGGCAGCACAGATGTGTTGCTCCCAGGAGGAAATATCCCTCCCAGTGCTGTGCCAGGCTCTGCTAAGGGAGATTGTAGACTCTTCTCATCTTTTCTGCCTCTTCAGAGGTCTAGTGAGTCTTGCCAAGGTGTCCATGAGAAGTTAGAAAGTGTTACGGTTCACATCACACAAAGTTTAGAGAGTGGCACCTAGAAATGGAAACACCAGCACTTTCTCCTCCTTTACAAAAACCTTACATAGGGGTTCAGAAGTGAAAACACTCAGCTATAAAAAGTTCTGAAAACCACTCCTCATCTTGGCGCAAAACACTGCTCTGCACTTCCCTAGCAAAGGAAATACAGCACCTCAAATGCCTGATTCCAGAAACAACAAACAGACTCATGCCTGGCCAGCTGAAATTGCTCCAGCGCCAGTGATCCCAACAGCCTGATGTTCCTCAGTGCCTCCTCTTTGCCAAAGGATAATGCCATGTGCCTTGGGCTGGCCACGCAGAGTCCTTCCTGCGCTGTCACTTTGCAACCACCTGGCATTCACCAAAGGGTACACTGGGACAGGCAGGAGCACGGGCACGATGGTGGGGACATCCATCCATTTCCATCCAAGAGCCAGAAGACAGGATGGGTCTCGCGCAGAGCTGCCTCAAGTGGCTTCAGGCTTGTGTGCGAGCAAGGTGGCTCTCTTTGGGTGACACCAGTTGGCTCTAAAGTTACAAAGTTTTACTGAAGCTGAGCTGATAAATCTACTGTGGGCTAAAAGACTCCCCAGCCTGACCTCCTGCTAACCCAGTCTTCCCTGCCCGTGCGCCCCCATTCCCATGTGGAGAAAGCAGAGTAGATGCAGACAGCACGCCCTGGCTTGCAGCACTGACCTTCCCAGAGGAATTCCCACAGAGACTGGGAAAGATGCAGAAACACTCTCAGGGCAAGGAAGGGCCATGGGGCTCAGCCCGAGCCCCCCACCCGGGCTGCCCTGCGCTCCCCCAGCTCGGGCAGCCTGGCTGCAGGCAGCCCAAGCCAGCAGTCTCTGACCCCCCTCTAGTGGCTATAAAACATAGCAAAGTTCACGAACCCGCTACCAAAGCCGCCTTCTCCGAGCGCAAAGCAGGGTGGGAATGCTGGGACATAGGGTCCCAGGTCAGCTGTCCCCACGCGAGACAAAGGTAGGGACCTGGAGAGAGATGCTCAACCCAGCTCCAGCTCCAATTCCCGGCCCTAAGCCACCCTCCGGCCCTGCTACGGGCAGGACAGTGAGCAATGGAGAGAGGAGGTGATGCCAGGGCCACTTTCCAGCCTACCTCCTCCATTTATTAATAAAGAAATAAATGAAAAATACAGATACTCCTCCAAGTTCCCATACAGCAGTGCGAGGAGCCACTGGAGGCAATCTCCCTGCCCACTGTAGAGCCCTGAGTGGCTCTGAGCCCACTCTGGACCTCAGGACGTGCTTGGGGAGAGCAACAACAAGACTGGGAGGCTCAATGATCTCGCTCCACCACAGACACACAGCATTCTCCAGGGACAGCACTGCAGCCACCTTCAGCTGAGTTAGGGCAAAGGAACCAGACAGTGTTTCCCTGCTGTAAGACCCAGAGAGGTCCCCATTCCCTGATTCTGAAAGGATGTGAGCTGGAGAGATACTCTTCCTGTGGGAAACCCGCAGCCCTGGGAGAACACAGAAAAGAGGCAATAGCATCCCCTGACAGCTTCTTCCTCTACCTTCAAGGATGCAACAGAGGGACCAAAGCCAGGTTCAGAAGAAACTTTAGGTAAGAACAGGCACAACCACATCTGCAAGGATTGACGAGAGCACCTCTGCAGGGCTGGGCTCCCAAATCCCAAACGCTCTTCTGCTGCAGCACACACACATCCACATATATTCTCCCAGAGGGGCTCCATCAGCTGTGTATCCCTCCAGCATTCCTGAAGTTCATGTTCAGATGGTGCCATGATCACTGAACTAGACACAGAACAATTGTTATAATAAGTGCTGTAAAACACACTGATGCTTTTTAGCTTGGTTCCCAAGGAAAGTTCCCAAGCTTATGCAATTACACTGTAGGCTTGTATGTTCCAATTGCTTTGGAACCTGTCAGCTAATTTTAACCCAATTTAGTGAAGAGACAGAAAGCTCAGATAGTTTTAGTTTTACTGGGCTGACAACTAAAGGACAGACACCTCCTTAGTGTCCTCCCTCGAACAAAGGCTGCAGCGTGAGCTCAACCTCTTAGCAGGCACCAGAGACTCCCCACGAATTTAACAAGAAAAGAGGTTTGTGAGAATTCACATCCCTCACCCAACCTCAAACTGAACCTGTGGGAAAGCTGCCTTTCTTGCCTAGCCACTTGCCTCACTTCTACATGCTAAAACCCACCACATTTCAATTTTCTCTGAGAATTTGGATACTTTTTGTCCCAAGTTTCTTTTAAATAAAAAAAGTTCAGTTTCCTTTGGCCACTGACTACAATCAAACACCACTAAAATAAAGACTTGCGAATGCTTTTCACTAGAAATGAAGTTGCTGACATTTTTTCCTCATTTTTTTTTAATTCCCCACTAGAGAAGGGCAAGAAAATGAATTGAGCATTTGTAGACGAAAGCGGGAAAAAAATCTGATTAAATAAAAGACAAGTCAGTCCCATTTGGATGGAAGAAATGTTGCACTAGCTACAGACAGCTGGCACCTGCCAAACATCTGACCTTGAAAGATCAGGCCAGGCTTATTAAGCACAGTACAGACAGATTTTTAATATAGGGGTTTCAGTTATATATAGGAACAGGTCCATTTCCATTCTTTAAAACAAAATGCAGAAGAAAAGCCCTGGAGAAGGCAGCACATTCGGTAGCCAGCACACCCTGGCAGTGCTGAAACACTGACAATGCAGGAGAGCCTGAAGGTGGGAGCCCAGGAAACCACGCCAGGGTGCATGGTGTGAGAGCATGGTTAGTGGTCAGCTCTCAAAACACACTCTGCTTGTGTTTGGCTGTGACTGTCAAGATGAAATTAATCTTGCCTGGGCAGTCAAAGTTTGGATCTGCCTTTGCTAGCCTCTAATGAAAAATGCATAGTGGCAAGCATTGGAAAATCCCTGACACTTAGCACCAGAGGGTGCATTTAAATAATTCTATGAATATAGATCAATAAAACTAATGTACTTATAGCCACTGTGTGAAGTATTCAAACTAGAATAAAAGTCATCTTGTATTACAAAGCTTTGTATTAATTCTTAGCTCCTATTGTTTTACATATTCAATTAATCTTAGTCAGCAGATAGCAACACATACATGATGTTAAAAGTACAAGGCATGAGAATTTGCATTAGAGAGACCAGGCATCTTCATAAGGAAGAGAGAACTTGGAGGTAGGTGGCACTGCAAGAGCCCACTGCCTACAGGCTGGACAATAATGCTGCATGTGGGCTGGAGACAAGAGGATAGTCGCTGCCGTACCAGGGCCTCCAAATCACTGTGCATGGTTTCCAGGAGAGCACACTTCTGCAGAGAAGGATCTCAGTGCATCAAGAACAGAAACTGGAGGAAGAAGCAGCTTCATAACAGAGGTGAAGTTGAAATGAAGACCTAGAGTAGGCATCCCTGACCACTAGAAGACCGAATCATTTGGCTGTGATTTGCTTTCAGCTCCAGCCAGATGAGTGGAGGAGGTGTAAGATAATCTGTAAGGTGGGACTAAGAGCCTTTCCAAGTCTTTGTCAGGCTGGCTTGCCAAAAATCTCTCTATTGCCAGCGCCTCTCTTGCTTAGCTGCAGGGAAAAAGCTATTCATTGAAAGTTTTTTTTGGAGAGCTCCCCAGGGAATTTGGAACAGAAATCTGTTGGACCTAATAAAACATTACATTAGAGGACTAGACCATCAAACCAATTAGTCTAAAAGCTGTCAGCCCAGTTTTGCCAGATGCTGCATTTTTCAAAAACAGCTACTACCTTGGGCCACTTCACATGGGCCTGAGACTCCTTCACACGACATGTGCCCCGCACTGCTGTGGAACCAGACCAGCCTCAAGTGAATTCAGCAATGTCTTTGGAGAGGTGTGCCAAGGTGACTGAGGGAAGAAGAGGCAAAGAGCTCTCCAGTATCTGCCACGGAGCTTCAGAGGGTTGGAGGTCTTGACTCCAGCCACACTGCGAGTCATCTACTCAATAGGTCTACTCCAGCAAAAGATCTCAGAGCATTGTCTGTGGATGCACTGCGATGCTCCTCAGAGGAGAATGCAGATGGCAAGCAGCCAGCTGCCTCATTGCTGCTCCCCTCAACGCCACCACACGATTGCTTAAATGGGTGTTTGGGTCTCTTTCTTCAGCAAAGGCCGTAACCTTTATTGATGCCCGCTGTGACGTCCGTTCAGCTGATGGTGCCCCTCGACACGCGGCTTGGTACGGCGAATCAGGGCTTGCAGGGCTGCACTGCTCTCATTCACTGCCCAAGGGATCGGCACCACTGGCCCAACCACCCCCACAGCTTCTCCTGGTGTCTCACTTACGACCTACTCAGCGCTTTGCAAACCAGCCCCGGGTTGTTAACCAGACTGACAGCACACTCTACATCAGAAACAAAATATATGCAGTACCTGCAGAGAAACTCTACATCGATCTCAAAAGGAAAAGGAACACTTTAAATAAAACAAAAATCAACCACCCAAAACACAGCATCCAGTGTGATCCAGCAAACAGAGAGCACCATTGATAGAGATCTGTGCTAGCCTGTTAATAGCACGGCTCTAGGCTCGCATCTGGACTCATTTCACTTGTATATTAATCATGTATGTTTTATATAATAAGCCCTGTGTGTTGCCACAAGGTAAGACACCCCTATTCCCACACGGCAGGTTTAATGACTTTGCCAGGCTAAAAAAGCTCTGCTTTCTGAAAAGAGGCTGGAGTTGGATCCCTACAAAAGCGAGGTTCTCGGGAGGTAATAAAACACCAAGAAGATGCTATCTAGTGGATTTGGAGTATTTCACTCCCTTGAAAGTCAAGCCAACGGCTGATTTAAAGTTTCCAGCTAGGTCATACAAAAGTCAACAGCGGATACATCCAGCCAGGTTCAGAGTTTGAATATTTATGGTGTCAATCTGAAATCCAGATAACCACAAATAATCCAAAGCCATTAACTCCCCACCCTTGTCCAGAGGAGAAATCTCTCTGGACATTAATGCCCATATTGCTGGGATCGTAGGCAGAAGGACTTTTTTTCTTTTTCCTTCTTTTTTTTTTTAAATAAAGGTTATTATGCATTGATGTGTCAGGCAGTTCCCGCCAGTTCCCAGCCTGCCTTCCAGGAAAGCCAGCGTGGACACCACGTGAGTGGAGCTGGTTGGAAGCCCCGAGATGCTCTGGCGTTCAGGTCAAATCCAGTCCACTGGGAAACAGCCTGATAAATTGCAGCCATCACTACACTGCAGTGCAGCAGTACAGGGTAGTCGTCGTCGCAGGCTGGCCAGCACCCCTGTGAGGGCATCCTGCCAAAGGAAGGCCCTCACCCAGGAGATGAGGCAACCTCCAGAACAAAGTTCTGGAGAAATATGCCTGACCCACTGGATGTGCTTCCCTCCAGGACTCTTTGGACAATGGCTGTAGGTCTGTGTGCCCCAGGGCTGGTGGCAGAAGTTGCCAAATCAAAGCCAAAAAAAACCAAACAACCAATAGTAGAGGCCCTTCCCCTGGATTACCCGAGCCAGAGCAGAGCTGGCATCCCAGCAGAAAGACTTTTGCCAACCAGAACTGCATGGGGAGCAGAGAGCTCCTTCCCCACTCACCCACCAGCCGAGATATTATATGATTGCGACACACCGGCCCTCTGGGGAGGCTGTGCCTGAAGCATGGTACAGATCCTTCCACGGACATCCCACAGCATGCAAAACACTCCAGCGGGTTAGAACAAGGGTTTCATGAACAGTAATCTGCAGTAATACCCCAGACTGGAGACATCCCAGGAGATCTTGGCACACTGCCTCTGGCCTTTCTGCAAAACCTCTTGAAGAAATCAATCTCGGGGCTTTCAGTGTTGTTTTTTGCATCTCCATTGGCAACTTGGATGGCTCATCCACATGTCAACTGATAACCCAGTGTTTATGGCTTCTCCGTACCATAAAGATTTGGAGGAAGGTCTTTCTGAGAGAGAAGAGGTGTTGCTGGTTAGCTGGTGAGCTCAGGAGACCTTTGTGCAGTGGGTAGGTATGTGCAGCCCAGGAACTGGAAACAAACACCTGGAGCAACATGCAGGGCCTGCACAAGCAGCAGCATCCCAGATATTAACACGGCTGCTACAGGGAGAGTCCCACACAGATGTGTGTTGGAACAGATCTGCAACACATCTGCTGGTGCTTGCCAGAGCCACGAGGCACTTGCCAAACCCTGGGACTTGCTACGGCAAGGTTGTGGGTACCACAAGCCAAAGGAATCTGCAGGATGCTGGCAAGAAGGGCAGAGCAACTTGAGATAAGAGCAGAAGCAGAGCAAACTGAACACACTATTCTGGCAAATATCTTCCTATCGAGAAACATCCCCCTAAAGACCAGACTGAGTTTTTCTCTGCTGCTGGAGAAGAGTTAGTGCCCCTTGGTGAGTTTTAGGAGGATTAGTACAAGTATTGGAGTTAAAAATAGTTTCATAACTGTCTTCATGGACATAGAGGAACATGCCTAAATATAACATCAATTTCCATATGTCATCCAAATGGCTGCTTAACAAAAGCAGGGAATGAAGCAACATGAAATGCAGTTTTCCCATTTACTCATGTGGACTACAGTGAGCCCCATATTGCATAAAAGCAGCTCCTGGTGAAGTGAGCAAAGTTGCTGCAGGCTGGAAACATTTCCCTTTTCCACCTAAATTCAGGTGACAGGAGGGAGGCTGCTATCCTTTTACTGCCCCAGCTCCCAAGTAGCTTTGGGGAGGGTTTTTACTGATATGATGCTGGCTGTCAGAAATGCAGCAGTTCTTTGGGGCTGTTTTAGGTAGCCAAGACATGGGGATGAACTTCGAGGTTTCAGCAGGTAAGATCTTGAAGAGAAAGGCAGTCAGACATTGTGCAGTGAGAAATCATTCTACCTACTGCACGATTGTGAAATTATGTTGAAAATTGATTCATCTGAGAGAAAAAGGAAGTTTGTTCCCTCTGTCGTAATAGCTATTTGCTATGTTGATACACGTCTATTTTGACAGATTGGTGGGGCAAAGTTAAGCTGGAGTGGGTGGTGGAAGTCATTCAGGGTGATAATGAAGAAACAATAATTACAAGGCAAAAGGGGGAATTGGCTGAATACCTTAATTATGCATTTCCAGACTTTATAAACATTAAAGGATTTTACTAAATCAGAACGCTACTTTCAGAAATGAAAATATTATTGTGTGGTTGGAGTACCATCAGAGGAGTGCACGGAAATAGCTCTGTGTAGAGTGTAATTACACCTAGTTCTTTTGGGGCTCAGCAACATTTAGGAGAGGAATTTCCCCAGTTGTCTTGCCCCAGCAAGCAGCACCGTGCTGGGAGTTACCAGGCTTTACCTGGGTTACCTGCTCAGCACATCAGGCTGGAAGCAAGAGCAGCGACAAATCACCTGGACCTCAAGCTTCAGACCCCCAGGTGGGATGTTCTTCCTGGCTGCTTACACAAGGGTCAGGCAATCCTTCAGCAGCTGAAGAGTTCAGATCTGGGAGAAGAGGTTACCAAAAATACAATTCCAGCCCTACTAAAACAGGTCACCCACTTACTCTTTTCTATCAAATTGTTAGTGGTAAAAGAAAGATTTTTTTCCTTAAAAATAAAACTAAACTTCTCCAGTTAAACTTGAAATATTTCCACCTTCTAGTTCTTAATTTCTACCTAAAGCAATCCCTTAGCTTCAAAACAAAATGCTTTTTCTAGAAACTAAAATTTTTCAACTTGCCAAAACCTTCTTCCCCAAAAGAAACTGTTTCAGGTTAAGCCAAAACATTTTTTTTTTGGATCTGCCAACAAATTTAGCGACACAATTCTTTGTGCTGCAGTAATTAGTATGAATGGGCTTCCTTAGCACCATTGTTTCAGGAGCAGCTGTGCTACTTTGATGAATACTCATATTAGTGTATGTCACACACATTTGCTGTGGCCTGTTTATAAAGTTTCAAATCATAGAGCCAGGGAGCAGAACAGAAATAATATCAGGAGGCTTGGGTGATTAATCACAAACTGGAAACAAAGAGAAAAGACAAGGATCTCGTCGTGGGACACGGGACAAGGACTCAGAAGACCCAGCTTAATCTCTTGGCCTGACCAAAGACTGAGCTGGGCAAGTGAAAGATTACTCCTTTGCTGGCAGGCAAATATATCCAGATATGAAATAACCTCCCTATTTGTCTATTTAAATTCTAAGGCTTTTCACCAAGGGACTGTGCTACCTGCTCATTCACTGGGGAAGGAGGTAAAAAACATTCCACTACTGTGTATATAACCAGGGAGAAATGCAGATCCAGGAAGACTGAAATACTTCTCAAATCACTCCTGACTCCTTCACGTTGAAGGCTGTTTGCACTGAAATGTTTTAATTCTGCAAAATCAAAATGTCCAGATGCAATATTTCTGAGCCTGGCAGTTCAGTTTTCCTCATCTTGAAATGCCTTTTGCTTCAAATTCAATTAAAATCGTGTTTCAAAAGAAGAATTTCAGTGACAATTTCATTACTAAATATCAACAAAAACACCAGTGCTATTGTTCTATCAAAAAATCTATTAATTATACAAAATTAAGTGCTATGTTTCCTTTTTGCTTTCAATTCAATTGTAAACTCCCAAACGGTTATTTTTCTTCTGAAACTGGATAAATTTTTAAAATTCAGAATTGCCAAGGAGACAACAAGATGAAGTTTGGCCTTACAGAATCACAGAATGGGTTGTATTGGAAGGGACATCCCGTTCCAACCCCCCTGCCATGGGCAGGGACACCTCCCACCAGACCAGGCTGCTCAAGGCTCCATCCAGCCTGGCCTTGGACACCTCCAGGGATGGGGCAGCCACAGCTTCCCTGGGCAACCTGTGCCAGGGCCTCCCCACCCTTATTGTGAAGAAGTTCTTCTTAATCTCTAATCTAAATCTCCCCCCTTCCAACTTAAAGCCGTTCCCCCTCATCCTGTCACTCTAGGTCCTTGTAAAATGTCCCTCCCCAGCTTTCCTGTAGCCTCTTCAGGTACTGGAAGGCAGGAGCCTCTTTGTTCCAAGTTGAACAACCCCAACTCCCTCATCCTGTCCTCACAGCAGAGGTGCTCCAGCCCTCTGATCATCTTCGTGGCCTTCTCTGGACCTGCTCCAACAGTTCCATCTCCTTCTTTTGTTGGGATTCCAGAACTGGACACAAGACTCCAGGTGGGGTCTCACAAGAGCAGAGTAAAGAGTGAGAATCCCCTCCCTTGACCTGCTGATCACTTAATCAGTTTTAATTAATTTTTTAGTAAGTGTCTTCAGTTAAGCTGATAATTTGTTAATGATGAACCTCATTAAAATGAGATGCAGACAGCACAACTGGAGAGTATCCCCACACTTCATGGAAGGGCTCTACCACCAAACCTTCTCCCAAAGCAGAAAGTTGGGATGATGGCAGGACATGACAACTGTAATGGATGAGGGGCCAATAAAAATAAAAGCAGCCAGACAAAGCACACGGCTGTGCAGCTAACATTTCATTTCCAAGCAGGATGTTTTTTTCAGAGGGCCCCATTAATTTCCTCAAGGTCCATGGGCCTCACTGTCTCCCATCTGTCTAACAGGGAAAGAATATAGTGCCCTGCCTTAAACACTTGGAGACCTCAAGTCCCCTCTTTGCTCAACCTACTGGTTAAGTCACTAACCCTCTGCAATATGGACACATTAATACTCAGCACTATGAAGGGAGTTCAAGGCTGATTCATAATTCACCTGGCCCAAAAAGACAGTGGGTTTCTTAGGCCTGGGGCCATAACTTTAAGATGTAGAACCTGTCAAAAAAAAAAAATCAGAACAGTAAAAGTCAGTGAAATTTGCACACAGCAAAGTTATTCCCATTTTGCAAGGTTCATTTAAGAAATTATTGTAAATAGTTCCTGTGATTCACACACAGAATATTTTCAGAAGCATTAATGAAGCATTTTTTAAAGCCCCCCCCAAAGTTATTCCTGGCAGAAAAGGGGAAAAGACACAAGCTGTGGAGTCTATGACTACACAAGGGAAGAAAGAAGCTGTTGGATTTCATCTGTCGACAAGGAGAATAAAAGACTGCATCCATCTCTCCTCTGTGCTAGCTCGTAGCCTGGTTTGAGAAGGAACGCTCTCAGGTCACAGCTTTTGGTAGAGGAGACAGAGATAGCAGCAAGTGGGAGTTTAACTCATGTAGGGCTTCTCCCACAGCTCCTCCATCCATACTTTGGGAGGTAACAGATTCTGGACTGGGTGCAAAATTAACTGATGGGAAGGAAAATGAGTCCTCTGCACGGCAAGGGGGATGATGGCAAAGTTCTCCTCCACCAAAAACCACAAGCTGGTAAGAGCCACCCTTCTGGTGGACATCAATGGGCTGCATGGGCATCACAGTATCCCTATGAGATCCCTCCTGTGCCACCACCGAGCAATGCTGGACCAGCAAGAGCTGTCTGGGTGGTGGGTCCAGAGGAGAGGGTCAGACACCGCATCCTCCCACGGGGAGACTGGCTTACTGATGTTCTCCAACACTGTCAAAGGAAGAGACCTGAAGTCACGGAGCAGTGCAGACAGGGACAACATGGGTCAGTACTTCAGTGTGTGCAAGCCTGACATTTGATGTATTGGGATTAAGAGCCTGCAAATTGCAGCATTCCTCCAAGCCTTTCTCACTGCAAAAGAGCTAAGGTCAAGACCAGGAGATACCTAGAGGTCAAAGTGCTGTCAAGAAAAACAACTGAAAAAAGCCCAGTATTTCTCCAGTCAATTTCCCACTCATATAAAGACAGCATTAAACTTGAAATAAAGCATTTGAAATTAACTTTAGACATTTTCCTTCCTTATTTTAAGCAGGCTTTTCTCAGGGCAAGCACCACCTCATTCTGGGATCCATCTAAAATCAGCCAACACTAAACTGACCTCATGGAGTGCAGAGAACTGGGTGGTCCAATTATTTTTTTATTTTCCTTTGGGAGTGTTTTTAGCTTTGTGGGTGTGATGTTTTTTTGGTAGTTTCATTTTGCATTGTTTGGGGATTTTTTTCTTTGCATATAATAGGCATTTGACACATCTGTGAGGAGATCTAATGGGTTGCTTTTTGTTTAACTGGCCTGCTGCCACCCCAAAGCTCTCAGTGCGATGGCAAAGTGAGACTCTCTGTTCAAGCTAAGAGGTGGCCAAAACCTTCATCATCTCCTCTTCCACATGCTCAGAGGCAGCTACAGGTGAATGCCTGGCAAGAAGAGCAACCACAATTCACTTCTGCTGCTCACACCATCTCAGCCTAGACTGTAGTGCCTTCCCCGCAACACAGAGATCGGGTCGGTGGCTCCTGGACCTCCCAACACCCAGGAGACACTTGCCCATAGCTACAGCCACAATCTTCTTCATGAGCCAACTGCTTTCATACAACAGTTGCTGGTCATTCCTTGCACTTGCTTTACTTCCATGCAAACAGTAAGATAGACTTTTATTCAAAGAGCTCCCAGTAAAAATCCTGCTTTGGGAGTGAGGAAATCTCTCTCACAGAGCTCTCTTGTATCAAAGATGTGACTTTCCAAATATTCAAGTAAAAGTGTGTGCACACAGGGCCACAAAAGGATACAAGGGGCCTCCAAGTTGTGGCCTTTCTGGAACAGAGACTGAATTAAAACCAACCAACCCTTTTCCTCCTCCCTGTGCTTTTGCAGCAAGGACACCAATGATGTCTGCGGGTAGGAGAGGCCGAGCATCTTGCTCCCTAATCTTCCTGGTCATTAAACACCAGGTATCTGAAAGTACTTTTGCACACACAAGAGAGTACCTCATAAGGAACTCAAACAGAAAGATGCTCTTCTCCCTGTTTTGAAGGTTACCACTGAATGGAATTATCCTTTGAAGAGGTTTGGGCTCTACTGGATTAAAAAGGAATATTGCACCCTGTATTGAATCACCACAGACCTGTTACTGGCTCCTCAATGACCAGTCTACAACCAGTTCAGCTCAGATGACAGCACAGAAGATGATCTGCAACTTTGTGAACTCAGCAATTAGCCCCTGAGCCCGGAGAGGGTTTGTCAAGATCCCTTCGCAAGCAAACAATAACACAGAAACACAGCTTCGAGGGGGAGACAATTCATCAAGCTGACCACAGACGTCTCCCTCATTTTTTCTTTAATAAATCCAGTCTAGCTCTTGGCTGTGTTCAGTATCTTGTCATTGCTTTCGTCTCCTTTCAGGAATGCCTCCCACCTGCAGTCTTCAGGCCCTTTGCAACCCTGGAGCCATTTATTTTCCCCAATGTTTTTCCGCAAATAAACCCAGCCTTTTCTCTCATGGAGAGAAGGGAAACTGAGGCACAGCAAAGTGACCTGTCTGGGCCAAGGTCAGGGAGGGGGACAGGAACATCCACTCATTTGAGCTGTGCTGATTTGTACCGACCATATCCTCATGTGCAGGATGAGCATCGGGAGGCTTCCGCTCCCTCCCGTGAATAGGCTGGTTAGGAATCACTCGGATGCTCTTTGCTATTACATTCTGATCACCAAGAGTATCTTCCTTGTGGGACTCTGTGGGGCCGTTCAGGCAGTCAGCCAGGCTCTTGAGAGCCAGGCCTCAGCTAAACACACGTGTCAACTATTCTTAAAAACAGCAGGCAGACCCTAGCTCAGCTCCAATCTCATCTCCATCTCCTGCCACCAGTGCAGTGTTTCTTCCACCATTTCCACAACCCAGTGGTCCCCCCAAGAGGACAACAGTGAGCTCCAGGCTCAAGTCCCTCCTCTAGCCCTTGAACACCCTCCTGGGAAGAGCTGCATTGGGAGGCAGGGGAGTTGTCCTCTGAGGTCCAAGAGGGAATGCCCATCAGGTGGCTGGCTCTCAGAAGCACAAGGTATCAGTGTCACAAGGCTGCCAGCAGATGCAGTTGCCTGTGTTAATTTCATGCCCACCCTCTTCACTCTCTGCAAAATTCCAGGCAGGCCTTCCTCTTTGGCTGACATTCAAAACTGTCACCTCTCTGCAGACATTAACTTGGAGGCCTCTGTCATCCCTCACATTAAAATGCTATCACAGGGAGTCAGCACAGCTTGACTCAGCCAGCTAAGGGGCTGGCTCTGGCCGCGCTGCAGGGACAGCCAATTCATGCTTGACATCCATGGTCAATTTGACAGTGATGGACACGCTACTTAGGAGTCATTTGCTGATCTCGTTTCCCCAGGTGGGAGGTCGTGCCACAGAGCTGCCTTCCCCAGGGAGGAGAAGTGGTGATGCTCTCCAGCCTCTCCAGGAGCAGAGACATATGTGGATGGCCTTTCCCGTGTGCTCACTGAGCAGTAGAATCACCACAGAGCCTGCTGGGAATCCAAAATGCAGCCACCCAACCCTTCAAAGGTGGTAGCTTTGCTCATAGACAAGTATTTTGCTCCCCCCCAAAAGGTCACATCCCTTTCTGTGGACTTGCACACCCTTGCAAGAGCATGTGCTCTTGGGCTACCCCTTCCCTTCTGTCAGGACAGGGGAGAAGTCCTCAGTCTTCTCAAGCACTGCTTGTGTTCTCCGAGCCCACTTGCTCTTGCTACATGTGTTGTCAAAGGCCACTGTAGATTGCTTTCAAACCAAGACACACTTTTGCTCCCAGACAGGGTCTAATTGCTATACCATGACCTTCCTTACAGCAAGGAGAAGCAGAGGCTTGATGCTTGTTAAGTTCTAAATCAATTTTTAATGGTCACACACCTCCTCCTTTTACAAGGTCATGTCTTGGTCCGGAGGTGCTCGCCCTGTCACTGTACATCCCTTTTAAGCTGGCAATGATAACACAGGCAATGGCCAACAGCCCTCACAAGCCTCGGGAGCAATGCTGCAGGAAGGAGAGGGCTTTGTAAGCCTTCACCTTCCACCATGAGTCCCAGGCACCACCATGGGTACACCCAGCTCTGGGATGGGTTAGCATGGTATACGTTCACCTCAGAGCATTGGCTCCTTCAGTGCCCACAGGCCTCAGATGCACACAGAATGGGTGACTAACTCAGCAGATGTTTAACCCAAGCTCAGTCACGCTCCCCATTTGACTGGAGACCCCTCAGCACCTGCATCTGCTGAGGGATCGAGTGCACCCTTAGCAAGTTTGCAGATGACACCAAGCTGGGTGGCAGTGTTGATCTGCTTGAAGGAAGGGAGGCTCTGCAGAGGGATCTGGACAGGCTGAGACCAATGGGATGAGGTTCAACAAAACTGAGAGCCAAGTCCTGCACTTGGGACACAACAACCCCCTGCAGCGTTACAGCGACTTGGGAAGAGTGGCTGAAGAGCTGCTTGGGGGAGTGGGACTTGGGGGTGTTGGTTGACAGTGGCTGAACAGGAGCCAGCAGTGGCCCAGGTGGCCAAGAGAGCCAATGGCATCTTGGCCTGTATCAGGCACAGCGTGGGCAGCAGGAGCAGGGAGGTGATTGTGACCCTGTACTGGGCACTGGTGAGGCCACACCTCGAGTACTGGGTTTAGTTCTGGGCCCCTCACTACAAGAAGGACATTGAGGTGTTGGAGCACGTCCAGAGAAGGGCAATGAGGCTGGGGAAGGGGCTGGAGAACAAGTCCTACGAGGAACAGCTGAGGGAACTGGGGTTGTTTAGCCTGGAGAAGAGGAGGCTGAAGGGAGACCTCATCGCTATCTATGTCTGCCTGAAAGGAGGTTGTGAGAGAGCGAGTGTTGATCTCTTCTCTCAAGTGACAGGTGATAGGACAAGGGGAAATGGCCATAAGTTGTGCCAGGGGAGGTTCAGACTGGATATTGGGAAGAATTTCTTTCCTGAAAGGGTGGTCAGGCCCTGGCAGAGGCTGCCCAGGGAGGTGGTTGAGTCACCATCCCTGGAGGTGTTTAAAAAACGGGCAGATGAATTTTTGAGGGACATGGTTTAGCGGATGATGGGTGCAGTTGGACTCGATGATCTCAAAGGTCTTTTGCAACTGGGAGATTCTATGATTCTATGTCCAGGCACATTACTGCTGTAGCTCTGTTCCCAATACGTTAGAGACAGCAGTTTTGTGCCTCTGCATCTCTAAAAACAAAGCCCACGTGCAGCTCAGGGGGCACCAGCTTTAAACCAGCTTGGTTATTCTGGTACCCAATTAAACTAGGCTGAGTTAAGCTAAACTAAAATACACAGGGAACTACTTAAAGCTGAACTGAACATACAAGTTTTCATACAGACAGGGAGCCACAAGCCACCAGAGCTGTTGTCCCCTGCATCTTGATAGCACAGGAGAGGACAAAGAGCAGTTTGGAGTCTAATCAGCTAAAAACTTCCCTTCCACTTCTTATTGCCCTAGCACAGTGTCATTGGTAACACACTCAAATCCCAGGGATGCAAAAAATAGTTACGGCAGGGAAACTGAGCCAGATACCACTGGGAACAACTTCCCAGCCTTTCCCAGTTCTGGGAAGCCTGAGCTGAGCCCCGGCCTAAACACCCTGTAAAACAGATGTCTCACGCAGTGTGCCCAGAAGGCCTTCCCCAAAATTAGGCTCTTTTGGATCAGGCAAAGGGAGCAAATTCCAGCATCCTCCAGCCCTCACAATGAACACGGCTCCTTTGAGAGCCAGGCATGACCAAGCTTGGAAAGAGCCTCTTCCCAACAGCTGTGGTTGCCTGGCTCTGGGACAGAGGCACACTATTTCTGTCACCGATGCCACCTGTCTCAGATGAACAAGGAGACTGAGTAGTTTCATTCTCCCCAGAGATGCCCACAGAGTTGACTGAAACCATAAGACCTTCTCTCTTGAAGGTGACCAGGCACCGAGGGCGCAGCAGCAACCTCCTGGCACAAGACAGTCTGGTCACACCTCCAAGCAGCAGAGTGAGCACAGACGCTGAACTGACTGGGGAGGGTGGAAAGGGACCGACTGAGAGACCAGTCATGGATCTCATGGCTTCAAAAGCAAAGCCCCAGGCCATGACATTGCTGCTGCTCTCTCTGCCAAGCAGCAAGGGTCTCCAATGGCCGTGGCAGCCTAGCTCTGTTCCACCAACCCCATCTCCAGCCAAGGAAAGAAGAGGACTGAACTCGCCTCCCTGTTACTCGTTCAGTCCTTTTATGGGGAAGATGGTTTTATAGCAGGGTCTGGTAGAGTACTCAGCTTTCCCTTCCAGACTCCCTTCCAGAAAGAACTTGACCCGTGTCCTCAGACTCTCTTAGTCATCGGGCTGAGCTGCCTTTCCCCTCCTCCCACCACTCTCCTCTTTTATGGACTAGCAGCAGCAGCAGAGCGTGGGGTGAGAAGTCAAGGGAAGGACAACTTGACTGATGGAGCTCAGGTTGCGGGGTCAGCGCAAGGCGTCGTGATCCGGGCTCAGACAGAGCCATTTCCTCTGTGATTTTATCCGCTGTGATTTTTATCTTTCGTCTGTTCACACGTCATGCCACCTGGACATAATACAGAGCAAGCTGAGTGCTCGAGTGCTCGGCTCCACATTTAACCCCTTCCCTGCCTCCCAGGAAAGCAGGAGACCCCAGGCATGGCTCAATTCTCTGCTTGTGGCTTTGCCTGGCAACAAGAGGCTTTTCTTTATGGGCCCTTTTTATTGCCTTGAACATCTGTAAGTGGCAGGTTTATCCTTCTCTGCTGACCCTGCAGACAACGTTATGATTTACCCACAAATTTCACATTCTCGACAGCGTTCATGAGATGTGTTTTTTGGTATTTGTTTTAGGAGAGGCATGCGGATTTCAGTTCCCACTCTAAAGCCACGTGAGCACAGCCCTGGTAGCTTGCAGTGAGGGCTCCTCAGGTGATAGTGCAGACATAAAAGGCAAGCAGAAAGAATTTCCTCTTGTTGCACAAAAGATATTGAGCCTGAGCAGCTGCTTGTACAGGGCTGGAGTAATGAAAAGCAGCATTCTGCTCCACTGAGCCCAAACCAAACCACGGGTGGAATTAGGTGGCATTTGACATGAGTGCAGGTGTTCAGACCAAGCTATGTTGAATTATACCAGGAGCAAAGAGCATTTTGAACATCTACAGGGAAATTGGCAATAATCCCCCTACCAAAATCTCAGCCATTGAGCCTGTCAGATCTACAAGTCTTTAAAAGGCAGATGAAAACCATCACTCTCATTCTGTAGGTGAGGGCCAGCATGAGGAAGGAAGAGGAGGAAAGGGATATTAAAGCCAGGACCTGTCCCAAATGCCATGTCCCAAGACACAGTGCGTGATACTTCACTACGCATTTCATTGCCAGACATCCTATCACCTCCACAGGGTGGATGAGAGTCCAAGTGTCCTCACACAACATCTATTGACCTTTCTTTCAGGTCCACGTAGCATCAGATCCCATGGTCTAAACAGGATGCAGCTCCAGCAGGAGACACATGAGAGACCCAGCCTGTGAGATGTGATGGAAGGCCCTGACACCCCCGCCCCGAAACGTGCCACCATTCTGCTCCAGACAGGACCATTCTGCCCAGCCCTTCACTTTTCCTGGCTCCTCCAAAGAGCAGAGGGCTGGCTACTGCATCCGCCTCGTTCCACCACCATAAATTACCACCGGATGGAACAACAGTAGAAACTGCTTTGAGCATGGATTATTTTAAGGTGTTTATGGGTGGGGGGTTTTTTTAGGTTTCCTTATTTATTTCCTTTCTTGCTCCTGGTACAGTAACGGGAGAGAGAGCTGGAAACTCCCTGTTGTTTATCTAAAAAAGTCTCCATAAAAATACAAAGTGCAGCTAGCCACAAAAACCCTGCAGGTCTTGAGGTTATTTTTATTTTAATCAATGATAGACCTCACCTTCTGAATGAGATGAAAACCAATTTGGACAAAACAGTACATTCTCAAATAAAACCCTTCTGGCCTTCATAGGCAGATCCCAACTAAGCAAACTATGGGTACAATATTTTGAATGGCCCTTTCAAACCAAATCAAAGCATCTTAGAAGAAGCTGGAACAAGTTACAGTCTCCTGGTCCTCTTTCAGAAGGGCTATGGTAGAGAGCAGGTACAACTTGGTTTTTCAATAAACTGTATGCACAGTGAACACATACAAATGAATTTCAAAAGGTTAAATAATTCTCATGCAGAAAGTCAACTCTGTTTTGACATTAAGAGACTCCTTTATTTAAAGAAGTCCCTACACAAGGGCTGCCAAAAGTCAGGTAGATGCGGTGGGAAGGTTCTGTCCATAGATGCCCAACTCTCATACACTCCCAAAGCATCTGCTCTTGGCCACTGTCAAGAGGAGTTTACTATATCAGAAAAGATCCATCCAGTCTAGCAGCTCTTATTTTTCTTACAGGTACAGAGACCCAGGCATAGAACTGACTTCAAGAGAAATGGGCCTGGTGTTTGGCTCCATATCAATGTTCACCCAGTGCTGCATCAGCTCTTTGAAAGCAGGACCTTCTGTCCTGTGTCTGTACACCACGCAGCACAAAAGGATGCTCAGCCACGAGAAGCCCCACAGCCTCCACATATATCCAGGTGTATGAAACTGTAGTATAAGGGTTGTAGTCCCAAGCTTTAACTCACAACAAACCCTGATTCAGTACCAAAGGAAAATACCTCTTTTCCTCTTGCACAGGAGACTGAATGCGCAAAGAAGTTCGACCTTGGCTTACCTACTTCCACATGGTCTTCAGCCTTCTGCTGTCTTTAGGCAATTCCCTTTGGCATCTCTCCTCTCCTTTAACTGTTTGCATCAGTCACTCACTCCCTGGGCTTGCCGTTGTAGCACATCCTCAGAGACAGAAACACTCCTGCCACTTTGCACCAGCGAAGACGTGGAGATCTGATGTCACTTGTAGATGGTCAAACACTTGTATTCAAAATTCACATTCCAGACATGCTCCTCTCCACCTGGAGAAAATAGCCCTGAAAAAAACCCCAAACAGATCATAAGAACAATTATACCTTCTTCCTCTGCACTGGGGACACAGACCCTCCTATTCCTACCACTTCTTCCCAAAACGGCCCTTCCGGATTTTTCCTTAAAGAACCCTGAGTTTCTAAGACGTTCACAGAAACCACAACTTCCAGATCCAGGTTTTCATGGGAAGCATCACAGTGTGCCACCAAGCCAGAGGTAGCAAATGCTGCTGTGTCTGCACATGGCCAACAACCCCCCAGAGGACAGGCAGCAAAGCTAACCCCAAACCATTAGACCATCGTTCTTCCCAGCAAGCTGCCAAGGGAGCCTTCCAGCAACATAAATTTTGGGGTGCCCTTGCTCTGTGGTCAGCCCCAGTCAAAGACATCTTATTGCTGGCCATTTCCCCATGTGGCACAAATTCATGTCCCTATCATTAAAGAGACACATGGTTTATTTACTCATTACCATATCCAGCTGTTGGCTTTCCTTCTCCCCATATTTCAGGGTAAGTAGTGATTTGACATAAATAATACCCCATTCAGCTACGGCCTGAAAGATATTGTAAATATAAAAAAACTCTTCAGCTCCAATAGCTCTTTTCAAGTGCTCCGTCTAAACCCTACTTAGTATGGGAGTGGGGGGAGGCTGGGAAGGAGAAAACCCAACGCCATTACTTAAATAGCCCCATTAAAAATGAGCACAGAGTGAATTACGGCTTTATTAAACAGATGACATTACATCAGGAATGATGAATCATAATGTTTCTTTACAGGATTACAATGGTATACGACCTCTTCAGCTGTAATCATTTGCCTCCTATTCTGAGCCACCATCAGGTGTGCTGGCCCCTCTCCCCATCGCATTAACACCAGTGCTGGGGACCCACAGCCATCTGTTTCCCAATGGCTTGTGAACTGCCATGGTTTGCTGCTGTGAGGAACAGAATCATAGACTCTTCCGGTTGGAAAAGACCTTTGAGATCATCGGTCCAACCGCCCCCATCATCCGCTAAACCGTGTCCCTCAAAAACTCATCTGCTCATTTTTTAAACACCTCCAGGGATGGTGACTCAACCACCTCCCTGGGCAGCCTCTGCCAGGGCCTGACCACCCTTTCAGGAAAGAAATTCTTCCCAATATCCAGTCTGAACCTCCCCTGGCACAACTCATGGCCATTTCCCCTTGTCCTATCACTGTAACTTGAGAGAAGAGATCAACACTCGCTCTCTCACAACCTCCTCTCAGGCATAGACAGTGATGAGGTCTCCCTTCAGCCTCTTCTTCTCCAGGCTAAACAACCCCAGTTCCCTCAGTCTCTCCTCACAGGGCTTGTTCTCCAGCCCCTTCACCAGCCTCATTGCCCTTCTCTGGATGCACTTCAACCCCTCAATGTCCTTCTTGTAGTGAGGGGCCCAGAACTGAACCCAGCGCTTGAGGTGTGGCCGTGGCCTCACCAGTGCTGAGTACAGCGGTACAGGGGAAGGGGAATGAGGGAGAGGACGAGCCCCCAGGGAAGTCTAGAGAGGACCGTGATTTTTGTTGATGGGCAGAGGACAGCTGGACACCTTCCTAGGGAGGGCAGGGGGTTTCTTCAGGTTTCCAGGCAGAAGGGCGTCTGGAGTCTCAGGCTCACCCTCCCACCTCAGTTTTTCCTGTGTCAGAGGAGTGGATGAGCTCACAGAGGTCACCAACCCCCACCATCCATCTGCAGCTCTCGGTTTACCTCCCAGCACACTCACAGACAGATCCAGGAGAAGAAGTCTCACACTCTGGGTTCCTCCACAGCAGCAGCTCTTGTCTGTCTGGCCCTGCACGCCCAAGCACCCAACAAGCGCAGCCGTCCTGCCCCACAGCCTCAGCCAGCTTCTCCTGAGGTTGTGCTGGGACAGGGGGACAAAAGCACAGACACGTGCAGAGCTCCAACACCTGTGGTGGGAAACAGATCCTCAGGGTTGCATCTCTTAAGGCCACTCCTTTTAATACCCAGTTCCCTTCTACCACGAGGGCTGCACTGGGGCATATAACTAGGATTACAAGAATAATGGAAGCAGGGGATTTTGCATAGTGCAAGACAACAGGGACCATGCAGGGTACAGCAAGAGGCTGTCAGATAAAGGACTCTAGACTGCAGCAAGACATAACCCTCTGGTACACCTACTGCTCTGCTGGCTTACCCACCACAAAAGGAGATCCCCATTCCCAAACCACAATACACCCATTTAGCTGTTTGCTGGCTCTGTCCTTTGCAGAGTTCTTCATAAATTCCTTCAATACTCCCCTGTCTCTTCCCCTGTGTGTTTGAAAACACATCAGCTCCAAGGCAGGTCACGTACATGGATCAGAAAGAAGAGCCCTCTGAAGACAGACACCCTTCCCCATGTTGGTCCTTATAGGACTGACAGACACAGTTAGGAGAAGACCTCAGAGCCCAGCAGGCACAGACATGGCCCAAAACCACTGTGTAAAATGTTTGCCATGTTTTGTTCCTCTTGCCCTTCTCCAAGGGTTTGCCTGCCACCTATAAATAACCAGGAGAGTGTGACATCCAAACTGCCAGACAGAGCAGCCCCGTGCCACAGCCCCACACAAGCCAACGGCTTCTATTTTTACGTCTTTGGTGAGAACCACATGTCAGCTACCAACAAGACAAAAAAAAAAGCCCCAGCACTCAGATCCCCACTCCCCCTCCACCTTCTGCTCAGGCAGACCTCAGACAAGCACCCGGCAGCCCCATCTGCTCATCACCTGCTGGCATTTGGGTAGCAGATACGTCAAACTCCCGGCTCACATTTTCACACGTAGGAGTTTGCTGCCTGAGTGATGAGGCTGTCTGTGCTCCCATTGTGCTTTGCCATCCAGAAGGATTTTCGGAGCCTTTACAAAAAGTGCTGCATGCCAGTAGCTCTTATGCAAGTTACCAACCTTCTTGCCCTCATTTTACAGACTGGGAAATTGAGATGCAGAAAGCAGGGAGAAAGCAGAGATACCTGTGATCTCCTACATCTCCAACCCTCCAGCCCTCTGCTGCTCTCAGGAATCCCTTCCTCTTCCTCCGAGATGTTTCTCTGTCCACTCATCTTTACAATTGGAGCTACTTCTGAAAAAAAAAAAAAAGAAAAAAAACACAGAAAAAAACCCAAAACATCAATGAATCTCCAACAATAAATACTTGCAATGGGAAATTGAGCTCTGGCTTTGGCCCACAGTGGTGGAAAGGTCCAGGGTCTTAGTAAGCTTGGTTACACTCCAGGAGGCCGAGGGCCAGGGCTCCTCTCCTGCCTTGGCAATAGCAGGTACCTTTCAATCTGGCTCACAGTCATTTACACCTCTCTTCCCCTGGGTTTCACTTTGACCTCTCATCTGCACCACAAAATGTAGAGACCTACAAAACTGAGAGCATGTCCCCAGAACCATGGAATCACCCGAGTTGGAAGGGACCCAAAAGGATCATCCTATCCCTACATAGGACACTCACCGTGGGACTGAGGGCATTGTCCAGAAAAGTCCCTGAGATTGGAAGGGATTGAGCAATTGAGGTCTCAGCTGTGATTCCTACCCTGGATGGGCAGCAGCATCTACAGAAATCTGTGACTAAACACAACATAAAAATAAACTCGGTAACTAGGAAAATGTTAAGTGGACAACTTAAATTCAGCTTTTACACATCAAATCGACAATGACAATAATTTCTTTTTACACTGCAATTGTTGCAACAGCACCGACTCTAATTTTGGGGAAAAACAAATATTCACCCTAGATTTCACTCTAGTCTAGAAGTGAGTCAGCTCTCAAACCTCAGCAAGGAAGAAAGGCACTTGCTAGGAAGGATGTGGGAAAATAGAGGGTTAGTTTCACCAGGCTCCTCTTGGGTCATGCTAAAATTACTACGATTTAAGTTAATGAATAGATTTCCTTTTGTTCCAGCTCGCTTCATTCTGCAGCTTTACAGCCCTTATCCCAAGCTGGAAGCAATTGCTATTCAGATAAAACAAAGCCCAGCTTCCCTTTAGCATTACCACCAATACTGCTTCATAATAATATTTATAAAATAGCTATTAAGATGGGAGGGGATATTAAAACCACATCTGTAGAAGTCAGGCACTCAAGTTATAAAATAGCAGGAATTAAATCTGCCCTGCCACACAAATTCTCTTCCCACCCACGTGTTTGCTTATTTGAAAGCATCTTTAATGGCAGGGCCACACGGTGCTTGCTTCTCAGGAGCTCTGAATCACCCAGGACGGAGACTGAGCAAGGGGGTCCCCAAGGCTCTGCTACTGCATCTCCTGGCACCTCTTACCACACTGGGCCCCAGTATCTCCCTTTTAGCACTACTTGTGGGGACAATTTAGGTCAAGGCACACCCATTTGGATAGCCCCCACCTCTCTACAGAGCATGGGAGTTCAACCACACTTTGCTTTGAGCTCTCCAAGGCAAAGAGGGAGACAATGACAGAGGTCACAGTGGTACCATGATAATGTGACTTGCTCCCTGACAGGCTCACTTTGGCACCATCTGTGCTTCTTCCAAGGAACATGAAAGCATTTTTATGCAGCCTTTGTCAAAAGCAGTTTGCCAGGGACAGCCTCCTATGCAGCTTATTCTGCTCCCTTATACCTTGCTGCAGCAGTCTGCTGGGACACCTCAGCTCCTGAAGTAGATTCGTACTCTGGTGTCTTCCCATCCTTGCCCTACATCACCGCGAAACTGATAGCAGAGAGGGAAAGGTAAGCTCTGGATCACTGTGAAGCACTTAGGCTCTTGTGAGTTATTAGCTGCCCAGGCAAGAGGCTAACAAGGTGGAGGCATCCCAAAAAAAGATTAACTTGCAGGAACCAAGCAGCAGTGCAGCCACCAGCACAGCCAGAGGGGAAAGAAGCTCCCAGAGGGGCAGCCGGCTTGCTGCCGGGCACCTGACATCACCATGCAGAGATGAGGGTAATGCACAAGACCAAGGGACCAGGCCCCAGTAGATGACAGCTCATACCTTCAGAAGTCCTCAAGCTCTACACATCCAGTGAGACAGGACCACGGCAGCCCCTCTGATCCAAAAGCTTACAGAGCATTTTCCAACTCTACAAGGCCCTGATTATCCCAAACCGAGGAGTATCATGTCACTGCAGCCAGCCTCAGTGCTCAGCAATCTGGTTTCCAGCACAACCTCTGCTGTGGAGTTCACCCAGCAACGACAACACTGAGCCCCGAAGAGTTTGTCACATTGGGAACACGCTGAGGAGGGCTGCGAGGACCAGCGAGCCCAGGACCTGGGAGGGAAGGGTACCTGCGTTTGAAGTCTCCAGCTGCAATAACTTTTTTCAGCATCTCAGTGGTGAGGAGGGGATGGGAAAGGAGATTTGTGAGAACAGGAAGAGCTAAAGAGATAAAATACATTTATCCAGGCTGACATCCCGCAGAGTACCAGCCAGAGCGTTTCAGCTATAACCCTTGCCTTGCGCCAAGCATTGACACTAATAGGGCAACAGCCAAGCAATTAAAAGGAGAGTAGAGACAACGAGATATCAAGTCAAAAAGACTCATGGAGGAGAGACAGAAAGGCCTAATTTCTGCTTGTTTGCTTTGGTGAGTGGAATATTGTCAGACAGATACCACGATAAGGAAAAACTATATTTCTGCGTCAACACTGATTAGTGCCTCTTCCTTAAGAGACTGGAATCCTCCTGCCTTTTTTGCTGGACCAGGTTTTTCCACATGGACCTTATAGAAAGCACATCAGAGCTTGGCATGCACAGCATCTCTCTGCACTGAGAAGTGGCTGAAACAAGCAGTTGGCCCTGTGCTCATCTTCATTTAAAGACTGCTCATAAACTGTGCGAAATGAGAATTTACAGCCTCTTCGCTAGGGATAGAGGCACAGGGAAACACAGAGGAGAGCCTCTGAACCAGGAGGCAAAGAGTAACTCACCGAGGGCATGTTTACACATTTCCCCAGCAAGAGTTAACAACCAGTACAGCGCAGGAGTGGTTGTACTGGTTGGGGGACCCAAGGTATAACTACTCTGAAATCTCTGCAGATGGGATTATGCATTCCCAGCTCTGCTGGTCCAGGGTAGCCCTGGCTGCTGAGAGTGTCTTGAGGGAAGCAGGGCTGCAGGTTTGGGCAGGCATCTCTTCTAACATAACATATCATTAAACAGACATGGGGCACTGGAAAAGATAGCAGTGAGAAAGAGCCCACTCCAGCCAGGCAGGACTAACATCCCTAACAGTCCCCCCACTCAGTACCTGTGACCCACTCTCCTCACAAAACCCTCAAAGGTCTCACGGGAAAGTCACAGCAAAAAGAAAAACCAACTGGTGGGGCTGAGGATGAGATGAGGAAGGAAAATAAAAGGGGGGGTGGGGGGGGTGTGGCAGTAAGCATGGACAGACTGAAAAGACGGACATCAAACCTGGTGTATGGAGCAATTGAGAGAGGATGAAAACCAGGACCAGAGGCTGTGTGTCCAGTCACTGCTTTCACTAGATTAAAAATGTAAATTCCCTAAGTACTAGCCTGCCTTGGAGATATCCAGGGTAACAGGCAATTAGGAATAATGAAGTAGCAATGAGAGCAGCAACAGGCAAACATCTCCGAGAAAGGAGTGGGTTTGGGCGATAGGTGCAAATCCCCCTCCCTCCTTGAAAAGTGCATGGGAAGGGGCGTCTGGTCCAGCTCTTGATTTACTTCCCCACAGTTTAATGTTTCCTATCAAGCAGTGGTCGTATTACATTTAATCTGAGCTAACAGGATCACTGCCACGCTCAAGGGAAACATTGCTGGAAAGAGGCACAGGCAATGTGATCCATGGACCTTGGAAAGCCACAGGCAGCAGCAGCTCTGCAGCCAGCCGGGTGCTTTGCAGCTGGATCCTCAGGGAGCTAATAAAGGTCAATCATACACCGTATGCCCTTCCCCAGGAGGGTGTTAACAGTCTCCCTTTGCTACCCAGTCATGCATTTCCGTGGGACTAGCAGGAGCTTAATCCCTCAGAGATCATGATCCATCACTGTTGGGGACACCAAAGAGCTCCATAAAAGCACCCCAAAACAAACAAATGGGAAGGTGAAGTAATTGCTGAGCGCAACAGTAGAAACATCACCATCTTGGAAAACCAGGCTAGAAAGGCAGTTTGGCAAACCCATATCCCTCTCGTGCCGTGCACCAACACCACGAGCAGCACCAGGGCTGAGTTACCTCAGAAATACCTGCTGGTCATCGACTCCCTGCTCTCTGCAAACGCACCCTGAGGTACAATAACACTGCACAGACGCCCCATGTGGGCACCCCCAATTCCACCCCCACCCAGGAAGTTTAAATGGAGAAGAAACACGAGATTTAGACAACACCAGCATAAGCAAGAGAAAGAAAATGCTAGGAAATATTAGAAACCTGAAAAAAGTGCTGGCAGCAAGAACCCACACCAACCTGGAAAATATGGGGTGAAGAGAATCTGAGGAATAAGAGATACGGAAGGGCTGTTGAGAAGGAGATGGAGCTACATGGAGGCAACTGGGTTACAGGCAATCTTACATCAGTTTATAAAAATATCCCATTAATCTTCATAGTGCAATCTTAATTGCAAAATCTTTCATCAGCCTTGTTATTTGTGCACCTGTCACTGGAGACACTCGGAGTTGTTTTGTCGTCATTTCTCACACTAATTAGAGGGGCTTGGGGTGGTTTGTGGGGTGGGATGGGGGGGGGGGGGCTGTTTTTTTTTTAATTGTCCTCAAGCACAGCTCAGCTTTACAGTGATGCTGCCAATTAGGGTCCCGCCCCGCACGGGACTTGTAGGCCTGATAGGCACATTACAGAGGACTAGAGGGGTTGTTTTAATTAAATACCCCCAGACTAGTAGGGAAATATTTAGAGCAATTTAACAATCTGCTGCAGAGTTGTTAAGTCTCCAATATATCTGCTTAATGTTCATTTGGGTGTTTAATAATCTCCCTACCTTATCTAATCCTGTTTAAATTTAAAGAGATGCATCTAAGCTGGTGAAGGAGCTAGTGCTTATTAACAGCCGCTGGTTATTAAAACATATTTGAGATGTCATCACCAGTGAGCAGTCCCAGTAGCAGGCAGGAGACTCGGTGCCTGCAGATATATTTCTTTCTTAACTGGGGCTGCCCAGGGATGAGATCCAATGCTTTCATCTCAAGCTCTGCTATCATCACACCAGCACCCTTAGTCTCCAACCTGCTTCAACTACCTGTGGAAGGGAAGGGGGTGGCCTTTTTGTGGAATCAGTTAAAGCTACAGGTTATTTATTTTTAAGGCTGTTTTCCAGGACTTCAGCAACACAGACCAGGGCATCTCTGAATAACTGGATGCTTTGTTTTTTTCAGGTCAACAGAAGATGTGCTTTGTTTTGCTCTGCCAGCTCTTCGCAACCCCTCTGTGAGGTCCACAGAAAACTGCTTGCCTGGGGCTGGCCTACAAGACCAGAAAGACTTTATTTTGCAAGGTTTTAGTCTAGTTGTCCTATGTAATTTGTATGTTTCTAGGCTAGCTGTCCTGTTCTCAGTGATCTACTTACCTCAACTAGACACACACTGCCATTTCCTGCAGCAATGCTCTTCAAGTCGCATTGGCCATTTCTCCTCCATTCTCTCTGGAACAGATACGTCCACTTTGAAGCGGTGCCTCTCAAAACTGAGATCAGGGCAGGTCCCAAAACACTGCTGTCACAAACAAGAAGTTGTCATACAATACAAAACGCTCAATTTGAACAACTTATACAGAGGGAGAGGCAAGCCAACGGTTTCCCTTCCTGTCATGAATTCTTTTAAGCGTGAAATGACCTCCAGACAAAGAAAAGAACTTTCCTACCCACATTCAGGACACAAAATCAGTAAGTCAGTCTTAAATTCTATGAAAGCAAACAGCCTAGGCTGTTTCACAAGATCTAACCCATCCAACTTTAAAGTACCTTTACTGTTGCAACTAGAAAATAGCAGCTGTCTATACAAACCAAAGGAAAAAACGCTATTATCCAGTTTAAAACCAGAAAACACATCTGGGAGAAGTCTCCTTGTCCAGTTGAATGAAACACTGTTCTCAAGAGCTAAGGCCATGATGCCTTGAAGGCTTAATGTCAGCACCCTCAGCTGGGTGAGGCTCCCCATCCACCTTTTTCAAGCAAGAGTATCTCAGGTCCTCACCATGAAGGGCTGATTTTTCTCATAAAGCTGGTGTTCTGGATTTAGTCAACTTGTTTCGAGACAGAAAGAGACCATTTGGAGAGAGTGAGCCCAGAGGTGTCTCATCTGTCTCACAAAGTGCACAGGAGCACAGCCATCCCAGTTGGTACTCATTGTTCCAAGACCAGCTTGCAAACCAGAAATGGGAAGGGAAAGGGGTTTTTTTTCAGCCACATCCACAACAGAATATAAACGAAAGGCTAAGGGCTGAGGTAACAAAGATTAGGTCAGATGGGAGGAGGGGAAGGAAAAACCCAAACACAGTTTCTATGCTTGTTACATTATTCTTGTTAGGTCCTATAAGAGGCTGAGAAACGTCTGTCCCCAAGGGTCTTTAACAACAGATTAGTCCTGAAATGACACAGGTAGAGCTGACCTTGCCTTGGGGCAGGGAGACAGACTCACACAACCTTGGCAGTGTCCTTCTGATGCCTCTTCTTCTGTGGCCTTATGCTGCAGCGTGAGCAATGCCAAGCCCTATCCAAACCCACTCTGACCTACTGCAAAGGACTTGTTCTGCTACCATTCAGAAGATCCTGTACTCTAGAAACACGTTAAAAACAGGGACCATAAATACAGTCCAGCAGAAGCCGTGTTCTGCCCTGCAAGGGTGGCTGGTCTCATGTGAAAAAACCTGACCCATTTCACATCCCCAGCAAAATGCCCAAATCCAAGCTCACCCCCCACAAGCGAAGCCCACAGTCCCCACTCCAGATTTGGATGACAGAGATGACCAGAGGGGAGCAAACGGAGCAGATATTTGTGTTTGTTTGTTCTTTGTTCCTTGTCTCTCAGACACTGGTGTCATTTAGGATTTTTCGTGGAGGAAACACATCACCACAATGACGGATCCTGTCTGGTCCCATCAGCACCGAGGCATCGTGTCCCCAGAGTAACAAGAGAGGACTGCCATTCCTGCAGGGAAGCCTCAGCGGGAGGTGTCAGCCTGGGAAACACAACAATTGTTTCTCTCCCATCGGTTCGGTGGCACTCGGAAACTTTCAGGGTGAGGGGGAGACGGCTGAGTTTGAACCCAGAGGTGTGCCAAGGACTTGCACAAAGGACAAGGAGCAGACTTCTCACCCAGGCGTTGTCGCAATGTCAGCCACCCGCTGTGTCAAAGGAAAAGGGAAAAATGCACTCCAAGTGGCTGTTTCCTACCAGATGTACCCTGTGGGGTAAGGAAAGGGACTTCTGAACCCTCCTCCCATTTGCTGACACTTCCCACTGCGCTCCCTCATCGCCTCTGTTTGCAGGGCTGCAGTCACAAATCACACAGTATCACAGTAACACAAGGTTGGAAAAGACCTTTGAGATCATCCAGTCCCACCTATGACCCAACACCAACACCTACTCGTCTAAACCATGGCACTGAGTGCCTCATCCCGTCTGCTTTTAAACACCTCCAGAGATGATGACTCCACCACCTCCCTGGGCAGTGCATCCCAATGGCCAATCACCCTTTCAGTGAAGAATTTTTTCCTAATATCAAACCTAAACCTCCCTGATGAAGCTTGAGTCCATGTCCTCTTGTTCTGTCACCGGTCACCTGAGAGAAGAGACCAACCCCTGCCTGCCTACAACCTCCTTTTAGGTAGCTGTAGAGAGCAATGAGGTCTCCCCTGAGCCTCCTCTTCTCCAGGCTAAACAACCCCAGCTCCCTCAGTCGCTCTTCATAGACTGTTTAAAAAACAAAAGGATGCATCCATTTACTATGTGATTTCTTGAATTCTCAATGAAGGATCCTATTTGCTTCCTCCTCCATAAGTCACCTCTGGTTGAGCTGTGTGGTAGCAGGACAAATGGATGGTGTGAGTTAACCATCCAGTGCCATCTAGCAAACCGAGCTTTTGCTGTAGTAGGAGAAACTCACCTCCTCTTTCACAAGAGGATCAGAGGACTTCAAATTCTCCGTGGTCATGTGGAGAAAAGCATAGTGGAGACTGGCCATGCTGTTCTGCCGACTGGTCAAACGGGGATCCAAGGCACAGGGACTCTGAGCTTTGTGCCAGACACGTGCAGAAGCTGAAGACCAGCAGCACTCCAGAGACTCAGCCACCAGATCACCTGTGTTCACGCCCTGCAGATCCCAGCTGGGGCTGTAGGAGTAATTTCATATAAAAACCTGCCGGCAAAACCCCATCTCTGCATTTGGTTTAATGGGAAGGAACTGGGTTCTCTGTGCAATAAAGTCGGATGCAGCAATATCAAGTACACGTTTGTGATGCCACGTTGCATCCCATCTCTGCTGTTTAGAACTACCCAGGCCTTGCCTCTTGCCAGCAGGAGATGCCACGACACAGCTCTTCACTGGGTAGAAAGCGCTTGGAGGAGCTGCTTGTGAACAGCAGGCTCAGAGGGAGAAACCAGCAGAGGCATGCACAGAGCAAGTGATAATTTCTGTGCTGTGCAATTACAGCTGGGAAGGAGTAAACCTCTGGTGCACAAACCTGCCAACAGTTTACCTCCGACAAGGAAACAAAACCAACAGTTGACACTGGAACAGCTACTGATACCCTGTAATCTTCTTAAAAATAGACTCTTTGCAAACCTGCTTGTTAGTAGTGAGAACATATGCTCTTTTTAAGAGGGGGGAGAAAAATCTCTCAGCATCTCCAAAGCAACATTTGCATCAGCCAGAGCGAGCGTTTGGTGAAGCTGAAGCTGCAAGTATCTTCCCAGAAGTTGGTCCAGTCTTGTTGGATGACCAAGACACATCGAGATCCTGCATTGCTGCAGCACAGCTCCCAGCATCCAGCACACTTCGCCCTCTGAGCCCAGCAGCGAGTGCTTGCACTGCTGTTTCAGACAGCCAGCTTGTTCCATCTCATTACACATACATACATAGCTGTGTTTGCTAGCACAATGCTGTGCTCAGCACCCTAATCCTGCTGCAGCGTGGCACGGAAATGACCTCGGCTCATTCCTTGGTGCTCACTCTGTGCTTTTCAGCCCTGTCATACTGTTTTCCTTATCAGGACACTCAGGGGACAGAGTGATGGGTAACCCTTCATCTACATTGTACTGGTAGCTAAGGCCTGCCACGGCATCCCTAGGGCTCCTTTCCATATGGCTACAGTCCACATGCAAGTGCGTGACATAGGGAGAGACTGTCCATCATGCAGACATAAAGACATCGTGAAGCACAGCACTGCATCTCCAAACCATGCCACCAGACACCTCCTGGGTGACAGAGAGACCTGACTCTGCTGTGCAGGCAGGCAATAAACCCATCAGCTGCATGAGGCACTGCCCTTCCCCAGGCTCCTGGTGCACAGACCTTACTCACGGCGAGTAGTTCCCAGTGCTCCTTTTAACCATAGCTCCCAGGTGGACAGAGGAAGACCATCCCTGAGCCAAGAGCTCTGGAGTCTGACTCCAGCTCAGAGCTCTCTCCGTCACCCAAAGCCAGATGACAGCACAACCCTGGCCTAGGGACTGTGGTATCTCAGAGTCTAGCGTAAGGTATTCCCACGAAGGACAGCACAGCTCAGAACTAATCCAGAGTCCATCGAATGAGAGAATTAATCAGGATCTGGTCTGTTCATGAGGGGAGGGGGGTTGCTTGATTTTAGCTCATTTTTGTCAGATCTTCCTGAAGACAGAACAATATCCATCCAGAAAGGAGAAAGAGCTGGCTTGGTACCTACCACATTCAACACAAATTTCACCCTCTCCCAACTCGCCGTTCCCTCAGTGCTCGACACACCAACGCTGCAGGAGAGCGAGGAACAAACTCTCCCTTGTAAGCAGATTGCATTTTGGTGCGAGCCATTTAGAGATTATATCCATTTCAATTTGGGCAGAGATCCAAGGTTAATATTCCTGCTCTTGTTAATAGAGCTTTGCTTGCAAAAGCCCATCAGCTTAGGTTCTTATTTGGAAAAGTCAGTGCAGCATTGCACTGTACACTAGGACATGGGAAGAGGAAAGGCAAGATCTTGGTGGGGCTCTGTGGCTGCTTTAGCAGTTTTCCTAGTACTCCTGGACATATATCGCTGGTCTGCTCTGTCTGCCACTCATGAACACAGACATTGCAGACTGTTATTGTACAGCCCTAGGGTGTCCAGCCCCAGGGGAACTTCAGAGAGTTTCTGTTGCCTCAACAAGGTCAAGGAAGGAAGACCTCTGCCAACCATACAACATATGGCATGAGGGTAGAACCCTCATGCAGGATCACAGCAGCATTCAAAGCCATGCATCACTTTAAAATCCACATTTATGCAAACTGTGGTTTCTCAGTTCCAGGATCATGTTGCTAGCCAGGTTCCCAAGGTCCTTCTGGGCCCTTGGCCAGCCAAGTTCAGCCTGGGTATGCTTTCCTGCCTTGCAGCCGCCCTGAGCTGCACGCAATGATGTGCCAGAGCAGCAGCTCTGGAGTTGACCCAGAGGCCATCCTGTCACAGAAGGGTTTCAAACCCCAGGATCTTTGGCACAGCAGGCACAAGAGTCCATGTGCAAGTTATGAAATGTGGTAAAAGCCAGTCTTCGGGTCTCCAACCACCTTGAGACACCCCAGAATGCAGAAGAGTTGGTGCATGCCTTAGGTAACAAGGAACAGAATGTTGGCTGCCGTAATTGTGAGCCTGGAAAGGATTTGGCTGCACACCAGCAACCACCCTGCCATCAGGACACTGTCTTTACCGCATAACCCCACACCTGGGCAGGAAGACATCTTCTTCACCCAGGGCAAACGTACTAACGGCTCTCACTGAGGCATCTTCAGATCAGCTCCCGACAGTCAACACTGCCAGCATGAATTATTAATCAGCATGTCATTCAGCCTCAGAAGCTGATATATCCACACCACACAGGAAAAAAGCTTTTAGCAACACACCCATGTCAGCAAGCCCGAGGCAAGCTCGCCAGGCACCTTCTCACACCTCCTCAGGAGCTGTTGAGAGCCGGCAGGAGGGGACCGGCGGTGGTTGGCTTGCAGCTGTCTCCAGTAAAGAGCTTTGCCGGCCCCACACGACCCGTCTCCCAGAACCAGCTCTGTGCCCGGCTGCATTAGCTCAGCACATCCACCTGTCACACAAGTCACTCGTTTGGAAAATTATTCTGCTGGAGCATCGCTGAGGACACCTTGCCAGTGAAATATCAGACAACATCAGGCAGTGTTTACTTGCTCCAGTGCAGATACTACACATTGATTATTTACACTTTGCAGTGTATTTTTAGAGTCATGTCAATAAAAGCGGGAGTTGTCAAGTGATCTGTTTGCAGTCAAAGCCTGCCATGATTCCCAGTTTGCCTGAGGAATTTTAGGACAGGATTTTACCATTTCACATGGGCCTAAGCGACGATACAAGAGACTGGGGATCCGAGAGACATTCATTTGGATTTACAGGACCTCAAATCGAGTTTGTGTTGCTCACCTCCTCTCCTTCCTGTACGACTGTCCTCCAAGGGGAACCAGCCAAAAAAGGAAGCTCCTGAAACGGTGTGATAACAAATCATAGAAGATCCTCCTCAGTCCCAAGCATTTGTGGACATGGTTATGTTGATTTTTATAGACTGTTCCAACTGTACTAAAAACAAGACCAAAGCGGGGAAAATAATTAGGGCAAGATGAACATGTTGGCCAACTTCTTGGCCGTGTTTGGAGACTGCTCAATCAAAAGTGATGCACTGCATACCAGGCTTTACTGAAAAGGTCCTGTTCATTGCAGATTCTCTCTTGTTACCAAAAATAAGCAAAATATTTCCCAGGTGGCACCTCTTGCACTGCAGGGCTTTGCACTTCTACTGACTACAGGATTTTCTTCATGTGATGCTACCAGTTGCATTTCTCTGAGCCAGAGCCATCCAGGTACCATTGCTGCCAGCCTCTTTCCCTGAGCTGGAGGTCAGCTCTCCTACACAGCAACCCAGCAGGAAGATGCAGCCCATCCAGCCTGGAAGAACCTGGGAAAGACCAGGCCAGCGTTGCTGGTGACTCCCCACATACGGAGAACATGGATGGGTCTGGAGAGGGTGTCACAGCTGTCAAACTTGCAGATGTCAGCTCCTGTCCTAGTCAGTATTTTCTGTCGCTTATTTTACTGTCTTTTGTCAGAGGCAGGGAAAGCAATGAGCATTTCCAACCCAGACATGGTAGAAGCTCGTGATTCCCCTTGCTAAGAGCTGCTTAATAGCAAAACCAGCAAATATCCTCCCTGAAATCTGAATGCATTTTAAATATTTTCTGAATTGCCTTTTGAAGTGAAATTTGTATACCTGGAGCTAGAGGAAAGAAAACCCCACTGGGTGGGATGCATTCTAGCACTTCCACCAATAACAGTCCAAGCAACCAACCCCTGCTTCCCTCTTCCAAAACCAGTTGCGATGGACCATTAAGTGCCAAAGAGAAGTAGTTATCCCAAAGAGTTGAAGACATTGTTCAACAGGTAATATTAATAGCCAGGCTCCAGGTGGCAAGGCATGCATCATCTGTAGCAGCAGCTCTCTGATGTAGAAAGATTGGCCAAGGCCCTCTCCCCATTCTCACATTTTTTTATTACCAAAAATGCCTTCATAGTTCTGGCTGAAAGACCCAAGCACCCAGCCATACATCTGTACAAACCCTCTGGGTATTTTAGCTGCCGTGCTCTGCTGCAAGTCACATTTCCACAATGGGAAGCCCCTTTCCATCAGTCATGGGGCTGGGCTGGTTCCGGTACTCAACTCGACTCCGCAGTCCAGCAGCAGAGATCTGAATTCTTGGCCCAGTAATGAGTGCCAAGGCAGTTGTTTTTATCTTATTCAGTCAACAAGAACATGGAAATCAATTTTCCCCAATCTCAGTTATGGCTAGAAATCCATTCCTTTTAGGCCAGCTACAGGATTAATCTATTGAATGGTTTGCAGGCATTTTGCTGACATACAAACATTTGAGGAATACATTATGCTTCCCTCCTCCTGCTATAGCATTAGTGCTTTATTTTTTTTCCTGTAAACATCTTTGTTCGGGAATCCATGAGACAAGATGTGGAAATACATCTCTGTCTTGCAAACAAGCCTCCCATCTGCAAAGTTTTGCGCTGCACTTAAATTGCCGGTGCTTGGTGACTTCAGAAAAAGAGCAAAGACACCGAGCGATGCACAAGGCACCTCAGCAACCCAGAGCAGGTGCTGAACTGCCTTCGTGTAGCCCTACTGAACAAAGCACCACCAGGTATAAATGAAATAAGGGGTCTAAATTGCAACATCAGTGGCAGCCTTGACTTAAACACCTGCCGGTCTAACAATTAGTAAAGGATCTCTCCCGTCTCCTCTGCTGGCTTCATTGTTTCAAGACATGCACAGAAAAAGCCATCTTCCATCTATTGTGACAGTAGCCTAATGCAATTCTTCCATCCATGAGGAGGAGGTAGTTGACCATAGTTGATTCTCTTCTCATAGAAAAATGAGGATCTCATCACTTCTGGTCCTTACTATGGTCTCCAGAAGATGTCTTGCCCTATTCTCAGCAGGATTACAAGGCACCCTGCAGACTTTCTGGAAGAGTGTGTTACATTTAATGAGATAACTGAATATTTTTTTCCTCCATTTTACAGGTTAGGAAATAAAAGCAAGATTTTCTCTATTACCAGCATAAGCAGGCCTTCCTGAGAACCCCCTACATTCAACACTAGAATCTTTCCAACACCCTAAGAGTTGTTCCCCTCTGCTAAATCTAGGGATACATTGCCCCCAGTTCCGGTATCTGCGCTTACTCATAAGAAACAGGATCTAAATTTCCATTTGTCCAATATCACAGCTTCTCCACACCCAGTCTCCAAATGTCAGGACTGTTTGTAAAACTTCCCACAGGTGATGAATTTCAGGCCAAAGGCTAAGATCTATTTTAAAATGTTCTTCACAAAATTTCATCTAGGCAGCAATATCGAAATAGTTTTGGAAGAACAAAGAATGATAAAGCAATTACATCCCATGCAGTTGGACAGCAGAAAGCGAGTGCATCCATCTCACCACAGCTGTCCTCTCTTCCTCCAGCAACCAGAGCCCAACAGACTGTGCAGATCTATTGCCCACCACTTTGGAGGGCTCTACAGGTATTTCTGATTCAGAAAATACTCTCTGCTATCATGTGTTACCCTTGGCAGAGGGGACATATCTACTTATAAAGGTCCGGTAGCCCTGTGTCCTGGATTTTCCCACCCCCCAACCAGGTCAGTGGCTAAATCTGGGCAGCTTTCCATTCTAATTCCACCCCCACAGGAAAGGGAAAAGAGAAATGAGAGAGACAGACTTGTGGGTTGGAAACTAATACTGCTTTAACGCAACAATAATAATAAAAGGAAGATAACAATTTTAATAATAAAATAATTAAATATATACAATAATAGGAAAAACAGTTCCATCTCCCCAATAACCACACATTGCCCAGCCACAGGGAAGGTCCTGGCCTGGACTCTGAGGCAGGCGGGAGCTGGATTCAGGAACACACGGATGCGTTCACAGACAGGCAAGTGAGGTCCTCCCTGAACATCGACCACTGAGGAAGAGCGAGCCTTGTGATCTCTCAGCTTTTATCCTGAGTATGACCCGTATGGCACAGAATACTTTGTTGGCCAGGCTGGGTCACCTGTCCTGCTTGCACCTGCCAGTAAGCAGAGCCCCCTTCACCAGCATCTCTGGGATGGCCTTAATTTACGTAGGGAGAGGTGCTGAGCAGTGGCCTCTCTGCCCGCCACTGGCCCAGTACCTTGGTGATAACCATCAGGCTGAAAAGCTGGAGAAAAAGGTTCTGCTTTAGCCCAAACCAGCACACCCTTGCTTACCTACAGACTCTGTCCTCCAGGGACACAGGGAGAGAGAAGAGCTGCTCCTGAGTGATTCCCAGCTGGACACCCTGCCTGATGCAGACAGCAGTGCATACAGAAAACTGTCCTTCCCTTTGCCTCAAAATGCCGTGTATGGATGCAACACAGAAAGGAGAGCAGAAGAGCAGCTCCATTCTCTCGGCAGCTGGTCTGATCTCAGTAGCAGGTGATCTCTGCTCCAAAACAACCAGCTGTGGACATTGAAGCCTAAATGGTACTTACATCCACCTGGAGTGCCACATTGTCCACTAGACCTCCTCTTAAGAGCTCTCATGAAATACATCTTCAGGTCTGTTCCCATCATGGTGCCCTCCTTCCCCCAGCTGATCTTTCCAAATCATTGCCCTTCTGTTGTTCTATGGTTCATCTGCTGGGCTGAGGCTAAGGCAACACATTCCACTTGCTTTTCAGCTAGGAGCCAATCTCCACAAGTGGGTTTATCTCACGCAGCTCCCAGCACTGGCAGCAACGCATTTCCTCATGAGCTCTCTGGTTGGTCTCCAGCTGCCATCAGCAAGACCCAGTCAACAGGCCAGTCCCTCCCAATAGCATAGCTGTAGGATGAAACATGTTGTTTCTAGCTATTCCTTGCAAGCCTTTGTTGTGTTTACCAGGATATAAACACCAGTCATAAAGCACGATGACATCTAAGCCATACTGGGAGAGCAGCAAGTGCATGCTCTGCCTTGTTCAGATGGGAGCAGAGGATACTCAAGGACTCCTTTGTACTACCATATAGCATCACTGGAGAGCTTCCATCAGGTTCCCTCATCTTGCCAGGGCATCCAAGACAGATCCACAGTAACTGAATAATCAATTAATCCTCCTGTAGAGCTCCATTTACATAATGAAAACGCAGCCTCCCAATATACCACTATTTTTCAGTTGTCTAGACTAATATATCTGTCCTGTGGTTGGAGGGGGGAGACCTAACACAGCTTCTATTATGGGTGGCAGAGTTCCAGCTGAAATCACGTGGTGGCAATAAAACTTCTATCGATTTCATGTAAGCATTTAACCCTAGCAGAGCACATATGCCTCCAACAGCCCACAATGGACCCTGCGTCCAGAAACTCAGACTGAATTACAGTTGGACCTCATATGGAGCCTGGAGAATGTCTTCTCTTTCTCTCTGCCTCCAAAAGAAGGCACAGACTAGCAGAAATCAGACAGGATGCACTGCACATTATGAAATATTGCAACACGTTGAATTTCTCAGTTCACTACCTGCAACCCAGATTGCAGAGGTAGGTCTCACTCTATAGACCTCAAAGAAACACAAAACACCTATACTTCTAGGTCCAATTCATTCAGCAAGCGAGGGCCTGGGGTTGGGGCCTGTCCTCAAAAGCCTCCTCCCAGACCGAAGAGTAGGACCAGCGATGCTGAAACAACCCTCCTCCTCCTCTCTACACAGCGCTGGGCAAGGCACAAATCAGTAGACAGCAGAGACTATAGGGGTGAATTACTCTTCCTTCAACTTTAACCTCCGTAAATAGGATATGAAGAGCAAACAATCAGTAGCTCACAGCAGGGCCCATTTGCAGGCCCTGGCTCCCAGCCAGACTAGACTGGCTGCAGATGGGCAATCAGCAGAGAAGGCTGAAGTTCAGCTGCAGCCCTTGGTCCTACCACAGGCTTCTGCAGGTCAACAGGCAAAAGATTTTGAACTTATAGCCAGGCCCACAAAACCAGTGCAAGGCTCCCCATTAATCCCAGACGTCGGAAAGGGGAACCAAATCTCTGGCCCTGCATCATCAACAGCACAGCTGGGCCACTGGAGACAAAGCAGCAAAGCTTGGTCAGACCTTCTCCTGAGCAGGACAGTCTCTGTGTGCAGTGTGACAAGCCCTGAATCAGTGTGCAAGGCTCCCATTGCTTCAGTAACAGCACTGTAGTTGTGTATTTCTGTAAGAGTGTGGTTTCAGTGAGCATGCTCTGCCCTCCTCTGCTTGCTGCAGGTTGTCTCTTCAGCCTGCAGATGTCCAGGCAAACTGGGATGTCTTGCCCGAGGCATCACGTTTTCTTTGTTGATGACACAGCCACCTAACACAGACCCAGTGACTTCTGGCCATTCCCATGACCAGGGCACACGCACAAAGCAGCCACTAATCGCAGCAGCCTGACATTGCAGCTGGGAATAAGGACACTGATGCCGCACCACAGGGTTCCCCACAACTCGCTGATGGCAGAGCTGAGCACAACTCGTCCCCATCTGAACCAGCCACTGTTCTACCAGCAAAGGCAGTTCCCCCAAGGCACTGTCCTGACCCAGCACCGTTGTCAGAGGAGACAAGGTCTTCAGAGCACATGGACAAAGCACCAACTGCATCTCACACGTAAGCCCAGGCCGCAGCACGCCAAGAGCCATGGGCTGCCACACTTAGGGACACGTGGGTTGGCCAGACCCTGTGGGGATGGGACAGCCACCATGGCAAGTGAGTGTCAGGGACATGTCTTTAAAGTCTCCGAGCTCTTCCCACTCAAGCAAGCGCAAGGTCAGGAGATTTTGCTTTCTGTATAAGCAAGCACCAAGATTTGCCTTGACATGTGTAGTTCACTGGAATTAAGAGGTTTTGGGAGGGGAGACTTCAAAATCCTCAAAAGCTCAGCTGTTGCCAGCACACCTCAGTCTCAAGGTGCCATACTACCTTCTGGCCTTTCCACGTCCCCCACAACATTGTTCTTCCTTTTGTCATGAGGCAGAGCTTCTCACCTAAGATCCCTCTGTCCCCATGGGATGGGGGAAACTGGGATTGCACCAGCATCAGGATCTCTGATCTTCTGACTTTCCAAATGGAACCCAGGTAGTGTTTCCATGAAACAAACTGAAGCGAACACATCTCTGCTCTGGTCCAGGTGACCTCTAGGCATGTTTATTCTCTAAAGCCACCTCAAATATCCTTTATGGAGCCCTGGCCTGCTTGACTTTCATCATCTCTCCTGCTCCTCAAAATATGAATTCCAGTTTTCACAATCAAAAGTTCCACTAACTCCTCTCTGAGTTCCTAGGGATGATCAAAGTACAGAGTCAATCAGATTTCCAGAGCTAACTTCTCTAAATTTCTTGCAGAAGCACATATCAAGATGTGTGTTTGGGTGGGGTTTGTGGATTTGTTTTGCCAAATTCTCCCCAAGCAACAGCCTTCAGCACAGAGATCACTGGGGTCCATAGGACAGCACTAACTGAAGAGCAGGGACTCACTTATTAAGGGTCATCCCAAAGCTTCAGCCATGAGGAGAGCACTGGGTTACTGTGATCTTGTTCTCCTCACACAAGAGGACTAAGGCCGAGACTCTTCCATTCGTCAGGTGTTCCTCTGCACAGAACTGCCCAAGGACAACAAGAAGTCATTTAGACTTGGCAGTCCAATGTGTCCCAGGCATAAATTTTGGCACAGACCCCAAAGCCTAGGATGCTGGTGCCTTCATAGAATCATAGAGTCATAGAATCTTCCGGTTGGAAAAGACCTTTGAGATCACCGAGTCCAACTGCCCCCATCATCCGCTAAACCATGTCCCTCAAAAACTCATCTGCCCGTTTTTTAAACACCTCCAGGGATGGTGACTCAACCACCTCCCTGGGCAGCCTCTGCCAGGACCTCACCACCCTTTCCATAAGGAAACTCTTCCTAATATCAAGTCTGAACCTCTCCTGGCACAACTCATGGCCATTTCCCCTTGTCCTATCACCTGTCACTTGAGAGAAGAGATCAACACTCGCTCTGCCACAGCCTCCTTTCAGGCAGCTGTAGACAGTGATGAGGTCTCCCCTCACTCTCCTCTTCTCCAGGCTAAACAACCCCAGCTCCCTCAGCTGTTCCTCACAGGACTTGTTCTCCAGCCCCTTCACCAGCCTCGTTCCCCTTCTCTGGGTGCGCTCCAACACCTCAATGTCCTTCTTGTACTGAGGGGCCCAGAACTGAACACGGTTCTCGAGGTGGGGCCTCACCCACCTTGCCATCTATTCTCACCACCACTGCTATCTATTCCTAGATAGCAATTACACTCCTCTATGCTTCTTCTGTCACAGCTTTCCCTGCCTTGCCCCTCATGTCCTACATCATCCCTGGAGACCGTGGCAAACACAAAGACAGCTCCTCTTTTACATAGCTCAGAACGGCTGCCTCACACAACAACTTTCTCTGCAGGTCTGGAGCTCTCGAGAACAAGCCTACATCTGGTATGACACTGTGTCTGGAGTCATCCCCACTCCCAAAGGACAGTCTGAGCCAAGCTTCTGTTACCAGCACCAGAAGCGTGTTCCCCACATCCTAAACATTGCATCAGAGCACACGGTGTCAGGAGCATTTGGAAATGCACTGAAGCTCCCTCTGCATATGTGTGTCAGAGGACACGCACGCATCCCGTCTGGAAGCTGGAAGAAGGGCCATCTGCCTTTCATCACCAACTGGTGACGGCCACAGATTCTCCCAGTCGCTTTGGCTACCGTAGGCTGAGCTGTGCCCAGCTCCGCAGTGTGCTCCAGAGCCACCTCCTGGCTGAAAGGATAACAATCCTGGGGAAAAGCAAGCAGGGAAAAAACTCCAACCCCCTAAGGAACCCAAATACCAACCCCCAAATCTCAGCCATTAGATTACTAAACCTGACATGCGATGCCCCTCCATATCAGGTTTCAGCATCACTTCACTACAGAGAGAGACACCACCCTACTCCCATTCCTAATCACGGCCCCAAAGCCAGGACAGTGCAGGGATCTTACTGTCAGACAGAGTTTTGCCCATGGAACTGCTGCCTGGATCCAGTGTCAGCATCTCTCATCCCTGACTTCCACCCCGATCCCCCGAGTCACGGACAGGCAGCTGGACACAGACACAGCAGCGCTTGCCCAGCACACCCTGTAGGGGCAGGCACCAGGCAAGGTAAAGCACCGAGACTGAAGCAGAACCTTTGCACACAGGCATGCAAAGGCTGGCACTCTCCTTTCCTCACCACTTCCTCCCTTTGTCTCCTGCTTACACTTTGCTCGTAGGCAGCACAGACCCATTCTGCTCCCCCAGCTTAAAATATTAAACATTTCAGCTATTTCTGCATACATTTACATCAAGGCTCTTTCTTCTCTGCAGGAGATCTGTGCCATTCCTTTACCAAGGTCTGCTCAGCTCAAGTCACACTGGGACAGCCAGGAACTGCTCCTTTCCAGGCCAGAAGAAAGAACACGACACACAGTTATCCCAAAGAAAGGTCCTTAGTGCATCAGTACAGAGGAGTTAAAAAAATTCTCTCTTGGTACACAAGACCAGACCCTACTATTTGATAACACTTGTTTCCAGCAAGGATGTGCAAAACACCCAGGCAACTGAGCTGCCTTGAGGAGAGCAAGACACAGTTTACAGGAGAAAGTGTCTTTTCCCAATCCTACCAAAGGTAGGTGAAGAGATCAGCACCAGGACTCTTTGATGCCCAGGTAATGCCCTTCACACTTGATTGCACAACTTTGCACAACAAAAGGTACATTAACCAACTCTGGAAGCACAAGCTATAGACAGAGACCAATTAAAGGTCACATTATAATCTAAGACAAGCTTGTGTGCACAAAAAGTCCTGGCAAAACATCATATTGAATCCTTAATGAAAGGTTTTCTAGATTGTAAAGGTGCTAACATAAGGGAAAGGAAGAGTTACAACAATTTATAACAATCTCTAGACTGGATTTCAACCTTCTTTCTTCCAAGACACCCCTGCCATTTCCAGCTCATCCAGCCCAATACATAAAGATAAACTCAAGCAGTCTGCTTGATCCCCAACATAAAGCCAGATCGAGGAGGTTAACCACAGACCTCAAATGTCTGGAGAGAAGAGGCAATGCATATCTAAAACTCTACAACAGGGAAACCCAAAGGCAGCCAGACATCTACCCACCATGCACCCTTCAAACAGGTAGAAATGTGCCAGAAGAACAGCATAGCCAAGTGTGACACTGGAGTTCTTATGATGTAAAATCTCTTCCCATGTTGCAACATGTTGACCTGACAACATGCCATCAGAATTTTAAATTATGTATCTGAAAACCCTTCTCCCTGTCAGCGAGCGTTTGAACCTGAAGCGAAGCTGGCAGTGGAGAGGAGCAGACAGGAAAGGTAATTACCCGCGGTCTCCTCCAAGAGCTGACAGAAAGCAGGCCCCGTGCTGGAGATCCTGGCCTCATTACAGGCTCTCCTGGAGGCTGCAGCTGCTCCTCTCCACGGTCACAGCATTTCGGAGGAGAGGCGCCTGCTCCCGTGAGCTCATTATTGGCTGCGGCGTCCATCGGCCACAGCACAACCCCAGCGATGCTCATGTTTGAAGTCAGCCCCAGCGTTGTGCTCAAACTTCAGAGACTGAGCAAAAGTCAGCCACAAAGTTGGCTTGCTCATTGCTTTGGCGTTTCAAATATTGGGAAGAGCTGAGTCAATGTGTGTTTTAGAGGTAACAGAAAGTGATGGAGCAAACTCTCACTCCTTCCTCATTAATGGCAGCAAGACAAAAACTGTAAAATTCCACATAGCAGCTGGGAGTGCAGCTTCTAAAGCTGTTCAGCTTCTGCAGCAGTGGTACTTCCCAGGGGATGGGCTCTCCTCTCCTCCACATGCTGGCAGTGACCTTTGCTGACCTGCCAGTCCCAGGAGACAGGAAGGTAATTCCAGCTCCATTTCCCAAGCTGCTGCTGCCCATCTCCCCAGCTGTGCCTGCACGGGGAGGCTGTGAAGCCCCTGTGATGGATTGCTGTCCAAGGGAGGCCGAGCCACAGAGCCCATTTGCCAGAGAAACTGCCAGCTGGACATGAACTAGAGACCCAGACAGCAAAAGGTGATCCATTCCAGCCACCTCAGCCCCTTCCTAGCAAGGGCCTGGCCGGGGAAATAAATGTCCTGAATAGCAAAGGAACACGGAGAGACACATAAATGGCCAAGTCTTGCACAACTGTAAGAAAAGCCCTGTGCTCCTTTACTCCAGAAGAAGAGACATGAAGATGTAAAACCATTTGAATGCCAAAAGAGAGGTGCAGTGGTGATGGAGAATTTGCAACAGACCGTTTCCCTCAGTGACACCTGCCTTTTTGGGAGCCACAATGGAGTGACCAGGAAGGGGTGCACCATACCTCTCAGTGAAATGATGCTGCAAGACTCCAGCAAGCCTTGCTCTTCCCACAAAGCCAGGAATGAGCACCTTTGCCTCCAGAAGGTCCACTATTAACCATCAGCTTCCTTTGGGAAAATACAGACCTCACAGAAACAAAACCTGTAGCACCAATTGTTGTCTCCCTGGCGTAGCAAGCAAACCTCGACCCACAGTGCTGGCACTGCCTGCCCTTGGATCCAGGGAGTGCAGGACAGAGGAAAGATGTGTCAGGATGCTCAGCTCCCAGTCCCCAAGCAGGAGGACAGCAAGGAAATACGTTTGCATTGAAAGGGTAATGTTGGCAGCAAGGTTAATGACACCTAATCATAAAACTCAGCAAGTTCATGGATGACACCAAGCGGAGTGGGGCATTGCTCACACCAGAAGGACAGGATGTCATCCAGAGGGACCTGGACAAGCTGGAGAAGTGGGGCTGTAGGAACCTCATGAACTTCAACAAGGCCAAGAGCAAGGTCCTATATCTGGGTCGAGGTAACCCCCAGTATCAATACAGGATGGGGGACGATGTGATGGAGAGCAGCCCTGTGGAGAAGGGCTTGGGGTGCTGATTGATGAGAAGCTTGACCAAAAGCAGCACAGCCAGCAGGGCCAGGGAAGGGAATCTGCCCTTTATTCCGCTCCTGTGAGACCACACCTGGAGTCCTGTGTCCAGTTCTGGAATCTCCAAGTTAACAAGGATAGGGAACTGTTAGAGCAGGTCCAGAGGAGGCTACGAAGATGATCAAAGGGCTGGAGCAGCTATGAGGACAGGCTGAGAGAGTGGGGGTTGTTCAGCCTGGAGAAGAGAAGGTTTCGGAGGGACCTCACAGTGGCCTTTCAGTACCTGAAGGGGCTACCGGAAAGCTGGAGAGAGACTTTTTACAAGGTCCTGGAATGATAGGATGAGGGGTAATGGCTTTAAACTGGAAGGGGAGAGATTTAGATTTAGGCAATAGGAAGAAATTCTTCACAATGAGGGTGGGGAGGCCCTGGCACAGATGCCCAGGGAAGCTGTGGATGCCCCCTCCCTGGAGGTGTTCAAGGCCAGGCTGGATGGGGCTTTGAGCAGCCTGGTCTGGTGGGAGGTGTCCCTGCCCATGGCAGGGGGTTGGAACGGGATGGGCTTTAAGGTCTCTTCCAACCCAAACAATTCTATGATTTTATGATAATGTTACAGAATTTTGGAAAGGACGTAAACCCTTGGGCTTTGAATGACTTTTGAAAGGCAGAGAAGAATGGGAATAAGACACACCCCACAGCCACCTGCTCTGTAATTTCCTCTGCCTCCCACTAAGACACCCAGCACTGCAGCCATCAGAATCACTGGAATAAGTCAAACAGATCTTGGTGCAACTCCTGTCATCCCTTCAAACCTGAAGAATTAACATGGCAACATTTCCTTTCTAACAGGCCTTTTTTTGCAGTTGAGAGCCATTTTCTGCTATCCCTATCCCTTATCTCAGCCATTTTTCCAATACAAGCCAAATTAGTTTGGAAGCTTGGGGTCCAAAGCACCAAGCCACAGGCACATACACCAAGCCACAACCTTCCTCACACCTTCCAGTCTCATCACACTGTACACACCAACAGATTTCCCAGCAAGCTCTGGGAAGCAAGATCAGGCTTCAAATGCCTTCCAGAAAGACTTGTATTTCTCTCCATCTCATGTCCCATGAGGATCTGTTAACACAGGCAGCTTCTGCCCTGCCATTCTGGGGGGGGCTGTGTTTGAGGAGTCTGAAAATTGAGCATGAACTCCTGCCTTCTCCTCTAGAAGTACATGTGCTCCCAGAGGGATGGGTGGGAAATTCCACACAGGGTTACTTTTAATGCGTTGACTGCTCTGTGAGGTTTCTGTTCAATTTCTCATCATAAAGTTTTAATGGGAACTCTTTGAAATTGCCAGCTTTTCTGACACGTCTTTAGACAGAAACTGTCTATCTATGCAAAACTTGGTGAGGTGCATCCTGATTATATCTAGAGCACTGTCTACAGGTTTTCATTTAAAAAAAGAAAGTACATCAGATATGCAAGTTTTAGCAACATTTTTAACCACCATGTGTCAACATTCGTCCCACACTTGCAAGCCTGATAGTCTAAATCCTTGGTTATGGGATTGTATATATTTGATAAAGGTGATTTTTGTAGCTGCCTCCTGCAACGGGAAGCAGGGAGCTGAGGACATGCAGACCTCAGAGCTACCATGGGCTAAAACTCCCCCACAGACGGAAACACCAGGGAACAAAAATCTGTGTTGAGTAAGCTCACTGCTGTGCTACCTAACGAGCTCCCAAAAGTAAATCCATGTCTTTTCCCCAGAGATGTAAGCTCTGCGATGGAAGGAGGATTGCAAAGAGGCACTGAGAAGCTTTTCTTAACATATCATTACTTTTTAGGACTGGATCTGCAGACAAAATGCAGTCCTAAACACTCAGGTCTTTAGCGAAAAGCAGACGTGAGGAAGGGAATTTAAAAAAAAAAAAGAGAGAGAAAGTGAAAAACAACAGAGGGGGATAAAGAACTAGAAAGTTAATTTGGTCAGGGAGAAAAAATAACCATGGTTTTCCAATGCATCAACTCATCAACAACTGGCAAACGTGGAGAACGTAAAAAAAAGTTATTTATAGGAGAGGATGAATTTTGTAAAACAGAAAAAAAAGTGATAATTCTTGCTCTGATACGGGATTTCTGGCCCCTTGCACATTATTTCCTGGATTTGGCCCTTCCTCTGGCATACTATAGGACCACACATCTACTCTACCCACTTACCTTGCACAGGACACATCTTGCCCCAGCCCATGCCACAGGCTGACAGCCGTGGAGATGTGCCACAACCGCCCTGCATGGCCCTTCCTTGGGCAGGGGCGATACACTCTCCCGAGGGCACAGCTGGACCACAGCCTCATTCCTGCACCTTCCCCTCACAGGTACGGCCTCAGCCTAAGCTAGAGACTAGCTCCTATCCTCCTCTCTACCTAATCCACTGCCCCTGCTCGGTGTGGATTCCCCCAGGATTAAGCAGCCCTCTGCCACACGCTGCACCCGCAGCAGACCGGGTGCACTCACCGTGCTTCTCTGGACCACCCCCGACCCCTGCAGCGGGGGTTGCATTTCAGGAGATGCAAGGTTTCTCTCCGCTTCTTCCCTCTCTTTACCAACAAGACTTTATGCAAATCAAAGCTCTCTTTCGCTGTCTCCTGCTGTGCTGCAGAGGGTTGGTGGAGCGGAGGCGAGGGGAAGGAGTGGAAAGGGAGGGGGGGAAGAGGATGGAGCCTCGTTCGCTATCAGCTGCTCAGAAGAGCAGAGCAGAGACAAGATTGATGATGCTCTCTGGATATAAGATCTCCTCCTTTTGAAAGGCTGCTTATGAGGCCTGATAGACTTGTCATCTCTTAATAAACATTGCTGATATGTCGGTGAGGAGAAAGCGGGAGCGAGGGGAGGACACACAGAAAGGCTGTTGACAATTTACTTAGAACGATGCTCCTCTCTCGCCTTGGCCCTCGCGTGCGATTCAGGTGGCCTCTTCCCAGGGAGGAACATCCCCAGCCTCACAAGTACCAGCCTCAGCAGAGCCCAGGGGCGGGCTGAACCCAGCTTCTGAGCATTTCCAGTGAAACCAGCCCTTTCCCTCTGAGACTGGGCCACCAGCCCTTCACATACACCTATAAGCTTCCACAAAGCCAGTAGGGTTTTGAAACAACTTACACAGGAGCTGTGGGAGCAGATCCCAATGGGAGCTGAGTGCACATTGCAGAGTCCAAAGGTGTTTCGTTGCTGTTGTGCTCCTTCTCTCCAAGTGCTCCTTTTCTCCAAGTGCAAGTGGCCCTGCTCTTGCCCACATGGCTGAAAATCCCCGTGAACATTAAAAAAAAATGGATCAGGAAACACATCCCTTGCTTTTGTTTAATCTCTGTAAAGCAGCAAGGAAATTTTTAATGCCTGGAGGGAGCGTTTGCCCTACCCAATTCCAACAATGACAATCACAGGTAGCAAATGTGACGTTATCACCAGGAGCTTGCTCGGATACAAAACACCCACTTACAGTTACCCACATCCAGCCACAGGCATGCAGATTTTGTGTGACTACAGCCACATTTTCCTTGCATATCTGGCTCAGTTTATATTTAATCAAGCTATGCATGGTTAAAAATCCTCCAGAGCATTAGCAGGTGCTTAGTGGTGCTGTGTAAGTGCAGAGCTAAGGAATAACGTGCTGTAAGCACAGCTAACATAAGTGTTCATGGCTCCCTCCGGGGCTAAGAATGGCTGCAAACCAGCTTCTCCACCCTGGCCTTGCATATCAGAGAGAGGTTCCTACACACACCACGTAGGAAGGCAGGTCTTCTGCATGTCCTAGCTTCATCCTTAAGGTGCTCAGACCTTCCCACAGCTGCAGGGACACCTCTCCACAGAGTGGGAGGACATCAGGCTCCCCAGTATGCCAGGGCCAGCCCAGGGCACAAGGATGATCAGGCAACTACACTCCTCCAGGCTCCTTCTGCTAATGCTTTTGCCCCCTCCAAGGTGTCTTCCCTTGCCTACTCCCCTCACTCACTGTCCTCCTCAAAACCTGCCCCAGGATGCTGATGCTTTACAATTTACACTATCTCTCTGTAAAATAACACCATGCAGTGATTTCCCATCTTACATTAACTCACTCTAGCACAATTTTATCAACAAGTCCTAAGATAAACTCATTGAGCTACAATGACTTTTTACACGCCCAGCACCAATACTTAGACTTTTAGCTAATTTAGTCCTTTCAGGGCTTGGATTGATTTTTTTGAGAACTGACCATGTTTTCACCATGGCTTCTGGGTCTGCAGAAACCCAAACCCATGTGCAAGTCTTTCCAGAAAGTTAATACAGGGATAGACTTCCAAGGGCTCGATTCAGCATCAGTATTAACAGCCATGCTAAAAGGGCACAGGGGTGCTCCCACACCAACTGGCCACCTGGCAAAAGAAACAAACTAATTTCTCCTTGTTTTGCACATGACCTTTCCACTGTATCTCCCTGGAGAGAGATGTCAGGCCTTCCTTCCTCCTTAGTGACCCACGAGGAATGAGTTCCTCAAAGCTGGACCCCACAGCTCAGAGTAGACCTGGACGGCCTCAATTTGATTAGGAAAGAAAACAACCACAACTCCAAAAGGTGAAAGTGCAGTCCAGGCATTTCCTGCCCCCGGGCAGTCTGAAAAGAACCAGTGTCCTCAGCATCACCTTCAAAATCAAAGGAGCACTTCAACACTTGAAAACCCCCCATTGCACAAAGGAAAACTGAGGGATTTTTGGCAGTCTCCATTATGCTGGGATCATGCTCACTAATTGGCATGTCCATGCCTGCCTCAGTTCCCCAGCTCTGCAGGAACATTAGATCATCTTCAGCCCATAGCTTGGACAGGAGTGCTCTGTGCTGGGTTAGGAATTGGTTGGTTGGCCGAGCCCAGAGAGTGATAGTGAACGGTGTCTCATCCAGTTGGTCACCAGTGGTGTCCTCCAAGGGTCGGTGTTGGGCCCAGTCCTGTTTAATATCTTTGCTGATGATCTTGATGAGGGGATTGAGTCCATCATCAGCAAGTTTGCAGACGATACCAAGCTGGGAGGAAGTGTCGATCTGCTGGAGGGTAGGATGGCCCTACAGAGGGACCTGGACAGACTGGAGACATGGGCTGATTCCAATGGGATGAATTTTAACAAGTCCAAGTGCCGGGTTTTACATTTTGGACACAACAACTCCATGCAGAGCTATAGGTTGGGGACAGAGTGGCTGGAGAGGAGTCAAGTGGAAAGGGACTTGGGATTGATGGTGGACAGGAAACTCAACATGAGCCAGCAGTGTGCCCAGGTGGCCAAGAAGGTCAATGGTATCCTGGCCTGCATCAGGAATGGTGTGGTCAGCAGGACTAGAGAAGTTATCATCCCCTTATACTTGGCACTGGTTGGGCCACACGCTGAATATTGTGTCCAGTTCTGGGCCCCTCAGTTTAAGGGAGATGTTGAGATGCTGGAGAGTGTCCAGAGGAGAGCAACGAGGATGGTGAAGGGGCTGGAGCACAAGCCCTATGAAGAGCGACTGAGGGAGCTGAGGTTGTTTAGCCTGGAGAAGAGGAGGCTCAGGGGAGACCTCATTGCTCTCTACAGCTACCTAAAAGGAGGTTGTAGTCGGGCAGGGGTTGGTCTCTTCTCTCAGGTGACCAGTGACAGAACAAGAGGACATGGTCTCAAGCTTCGTCAGGGGAGGTTTAGGCTTGATATTAGGAAAAAATTCTTCACTGAAAGGGTGATTGGCCATTGGAATGAGCTGCCCAGGGAGGGGGTGGAGTCATCGTCTCTGGAGGTGTTTAAAAACAGACTGGATGAGGCACTGAGTGCCATGGTTTAGACGATAAGTGGGTGTTGGTGTTGGGTCATAGGTTGGACTTGATCTCAAAGGCCTTTTCCAACCTCGAGATACTGTGATCTGACTGCAGGTTCCCCTGCTTACAAGATTTTTCTTAGTTAACCAACACACCATCCCTCAACATGTAAGCACACAACATGATTCTGTAATTCATATTTTAGTATGAAACAGCTTGCTCTCTGGTTACTCCATAAATACAAACATCTCAGCCACCTTACTCAGGTGGCCCCCCCAGGTCAAATCCATGATACTGCAGTTCCCCAGCACTTCCAAAGAGATAAATGTTCAGGTGTGCATTGCAATATTCCTAAATCCTCATGATTTCCTTGTCTTAGAATTTCTTATAAGCTTCTTTCCAAGTTTCAGCTACTGGTGGCAAGTGATCACGTAAGAATCATAACTGTGCTAAAGGATAATTATAAGTTTCTAACCTCTGTGGCTGTGAAGTCCTTGAAACCAGCAGGCAAACAAATCTGAAGTCTCAAATGAATTTTTCCTTGAATTTCACTGCCCCACATAACCCTCAACAGCCCCTCTCCTCACCTTAGAGCTTAGAGTCACGACTCAGAGCTCAGCTGGAGTTTTTGATTCCTTTACACATGCTTGCTTCCTTGGGATTTTTCACTGCACTGGAAAATTGATTCTTAGATCAACTCCCCCCCCAGAAAAAAAACCCCATGCATTTTGTAGATTTTTTCCTACATTTTCTCTACAAAAAAAAAACCCACAACACTTAAAGTAGAGGATAAGAGGTTTTCACTAACAGTAAAAAAAGCTTTGTTGAGGCAATGGACAATAAAGAACCAATTAACTACCTCATCCAAGAAACTGAATTGTTTATCATTAAAAGAAAAGAGGTACCAATCTAAACACTCCATTGTGATTAGAAAGTTAAGGTACAGTGTATACATTTTGTCCTCAGTACCTAACCTAATGGTTATAATGAGGATATTTAAGTGGCTGAGGACATTACTTGGTCAGAGGGTCACTACAGCAGAAAACAGATACGGCATAACTAGAAAATATGAGGGCATTTTCGCATCACATTTTATAAGTTGTCTTCCAATACAAATAGAGGCATTTAAGAAAAAAAGAGACAAGACTTTGCTATACTATTTAGAAATTTCTCACATTAATAGAAATTAAAACAAACAAAAACACCAGAAGTAAAAACAGGACTCGTGAGTGATGAAGAGATCAAGTGGGAGTATAAAAACTGGTGTTTGGGGAGATACACGGGTTTTTTTTAAGTAATCTGAAGGTAATTAAGTTAGAAAAAGAAACCACAAAAAGGCAGTGGAATTTATTCACTTTTAGGAACTGTTTGTAATCTTCCACTGCTTAACACCCTTCCAGGGCCATCCCACCAATGCAGCACCACAGTTGTGTGCACTGAGCGAACGCAGGCATTTCCTTCCAGGAGCATCATTGTGGTTTCCAGCAGGCTTTTTTGGGGAGTGGGGCACAATCAGAGGAGCACAGGGCATGAGAGAGAAATGAAGAAGGAAAAAAGAATATTTGGAGAGAAAGGCAGCCAGGGAGGGTGTGTTTCTCCAGCACAACCCTATTTGAACAGCAAAACTCTCATCAGAAATACAGGATTGGAGCCCTTTGAAAACTCTGCCTACAGCATGCAGCGAAGATTAAAACCCCACCAGATCCCATCTATAACTCAGCCCTGTTTGGCAGGGAGCATCACACAATTGAAAATGTAGAGACAAACGGAAGGTGTCAAGTTAGTAATTTCCTAGCTCTACAGTGAGCAGCATGGAAAATATGCAAACCTGTATTTCATCCTCCAAATCGTTTTAATACTGAGATCTCAAGCAAGAGGTAATACAATGGCAACTAAAGCTGTCCTGGGCAATAATTTGAAACACAGGGATAGAAATATAATGCAAGCAGTGGTTTAGAATAGATATTAAAATGCAAAGTGCAGGGTGGAATAAAGCTAATGAACTTAAAAGATGACATCTGAGCAAGTAGTCCATTACCCAGGGAAAATTCCAGCATGCTCAAAAATCATGCATCACATGTCCATTATCTCTGGTTTGGGGTTTCTTTAATGCAGCAAGACATTATCCCTCCTAAGATCACCTGGCAAAGACTTAATGCTGGCATTTTGTATCCATGTCTCCTTCATCTTACCAAAAATCTCTCCCCTCTCCCCTGCTGATAACAGGGTAATTCCCCAAATTTTACAGAAAGCGAATCTGATTTTGACTCAGACTCCAGATGGGTTTTGCTGTCAGGATATTGCCACGTGAAAGATTATGTGCTGGCTTAGACAAAGAGCTGTTCATCTGCAAGCTCAGTAGCCTCTGAAACAGCAACTGCCATGAAAGAGTTACCAGGTACCAACATTGCTATCCATAATAACAGCAGGATTGCAACAGAAGATGGAAGTGCTGGGAACTCCCAATGGTATTGGATGCTCTGCACAGAGAGCTGATAACCCCCGCACACAGCTCAGGACCCTGGCAGTTTGTCCTTGTCCAAAAGTTATAGTTGTGACAGTCAGCGTGAAGTTAGCTGTGGGATGCTGGAGGGGTGAGATGAGGTGGAGGGAGTGCTTCACAGGTGATCTGCCAGCCCTTCAGGGTTGGGGATGCGCTGCACAGTTACCTGATGTCCATTCACCTGGCAAACACAATGCATGGAAACTACAGGAGAAGTGTTAACCCCATCTATCCAATCCACCAACCACTCCCAATTCGCTCAGTGCTCTGCTAAAAACTCTGCACAAGGATTGGCATCTCTAGTCTACATAATCCAAGCAAAATTAGGGGTTCTAAGTGAAGGAGAGATGGAAAATCAGCAACTGCAGCACCAAGTCTGGAATGAAATTGCCACCTACTGCCCCAGAAATCCCAGAACAGGTCCCAGCTTGGGGTCTGGGAAGAATAGCATCTTATCCTAGATCCACCCTGTGAGGATACTGAATTGACTTCCTGGCCCCTCCCAGTAACCAATCACATGGGATAATCTTCCACACATCACCCTGCCTATCAAACAATACCTCATCTCCCAAATTAGGGAAGGCCAGTTACATCCAAGTCTACTGCCCAGAGAGCCTAACTCTGCATCCATCTCAGCCAGCAGAAGTTTCATCATCATCTTCAAAACAAGGCGATTACTATCACTCTGAGAAGACTCCGTGTCAGTGCCACAAAGCAGAGACCAAGGCCAACACAGCAGACCATGCTATCAACACGAACACAATTGGGACCTACTCACTTCCTTCTGAGGTTCTCCATACTCCAAGGCTGCTGCTCCTCAAATGAGGTCATCTTCTTCAAGAGACACTTATGAAGATGTCTCAACAGGGCGTACAGGTAAAACTTGCATGAGCTATTTCCAACTGTGGAAAAAGAACAAAGCAAGTCAGCTTGGTTATCTGGTGCAATAGAGAAGCCAGGACGCCCATCTGCCCTGGACACAAGGAACACAGGCACACAGCTCAGCCACTGGAAACATTAATGTTACAAAAACCAAGTTTAAAAGTGAGTCCTTCCTCCCACCTAGTGGAGACAGACCTAAGTCCCTGGAAGCAATGATGAACTCACTCAGTGTGCGCACCTGAACAGGTTTTGCTGAAGAGAAACACCACAGGAAGTTGAAATGTCCTCTGATTTCCCCCCAAAAGCTGGAGTCCATCAGTGCAGTTGCACACCTGCACGGCAGAAAGGCAGCTGGCTCTTCTGTGCAGAGCTTGTTGGTTATCCCTGCTGCCAGCACCCAGGCAGACACTGTCACTGCATGGTTTGGGTCTTCTAAATGGTCTTGGACTACACTTGTGCAAAACAACAATCCATGGGACTCTATATGCTAAAGGGACTGGAATGGATAAGCAGAAGTAGCCAGGCAACCAGAATGCTGTGTAAAGCATGATGTCTGTCAGATTGGTGCCAGAAGTGCCTAACAAAGCAGCTTGTCAGGGTTATCCTGTACCCACAAGCCCAGAAGCAGAAAGGCGTGCTGAGCCCCGCTTTCAGAAATCCTAACCTCCCACGATAATACAAATAGTTCTGTGCTAAAACAACCCACCTCTTGCTGAAGAAATAAGGCAAAGGGACAAGCTCCTCTGCTACTTGCCATGGTTCCTCCAAGGAGAACAAGCATTCTCAGAGAGGACATAGGGCTTTTGCATGACAAGCAAAACAGTGTTCATCTGCAAGATAACCACCTCACACAGGTAAGCTGCACCTACTGATGGAGAGACCTCAGACTGGCAGACACCTTGGCATCCCTTCCACTCAGTTCTAGAAAATCCTGTTTTCCAGTGCTCCTCTTGCTTCCCCAATGCTCAAAAAATGCCACACTGGGAGCTAAGTCAGCTTTCCAGGGTAGATGAGGCATGCCAGTCGTCACTAGAAAGACACATTCCTTAGGTGCACAGCTGAGAGCCGTAATTCCCACACCACTGTAATTCACCCAGCCTTAAAAACATCCCCTTACCCATTTGTTTCACATGAAGTGTCACTGCCCAACCCCACAGAAAACAAATGTTTAGAGGGAGATGTTTAGAAACCTCCTTTCTTTATCTCAGATTAATTAATCCATTCTGCTTGTTCAACGAGCTGTGAGGAGCAAGCCATAAAACACGCGTGGCGTGCTGGAGTTCAGTGATATCCTCTGGCACAGCCAAACCAGGCAAGGCTGGGGGACCACTAAATTATCACTGACAACAATGCAAAAACTGTGGTTCTGGGAAACAGGAAAGCAACATCTTTAGGAAATGCTAGAGCAGAGGCAAAACATACAGGGCTGGCATCAGTCTCATAGTGAAGACTGTTTTCCCTGTTACCCATCTTGCTTCGCGTTCAAGAAGCCAGGAAGGATCAGGCTAAAGGCACACTCTTCTTCCAATGGATCATGCAAATAGAGTGCTACTATTGACTTACACCATCCCAACACGTTCACAGGTGGAGTTGAGTGATTTTTACCTAGACACTAGGACAAAAGTTTTAGCTTCCCTAAGTTAACTGTAGGAAACCATGCTGGAGACTATAGATGAGATTTGTATGCGCCAGGCTCCCGCCTGATGAAATGTGGGATCAACTTTGTGCACCAAGGAAGAGTTATAACAGACAAATAGCTAATAGGGTGTAAGGGCTCTGAAGAGGTCACCTGCACCATCTCCTTGCCCTGAAACAGGAGCCATAAACCATCTCCATGCTTCCCCATGCGCACATTTTTATACTTACAGAGCACCCAGCACAAAAGAGCCCCGGTGCTGATGGACAGTTTGATGATTTAGGTGTTAAATAACAGATAGGTGCTATTTATGTGGAAATTATTCCTGTTGGGACAGAGACGAGAAGGCAACATTTTCTCCAGGGCCTCTGCTTGCCTCACCTGCACTCTCACTGCTCATCCATCTCCCAGGATTGCCTGGAACATTGCACATGTAGGAACATTTTCAACCAGCTCACATTTTCTTAACAAGTCAACCTGTTCAGTAATGGCTCATCCTGCTCCTCCCACCCCCTGCTACACGCTCCCTTGGGGCCGAGAGGGGAGAAGATTCAGCCTGCACTGGAAAACAGCTTTATGTACATTAAAATATCACCACTTGCAAGTTTGATGCCATTGCAACCTGCAAAGCCATAAATAGCATCTTTGTCCCAGTGGAACAGAAAAGGACAAATTTCCAGCCTCCCAGAAGGGCTCAAGGTATGCAGGTGCACTTAGTCCTGCAGCAACAGAATCTCTAACAGCAAAAATATTACAGAGAGGAGAGAAAAATACTGTTTCAGGTCATTATATTTTATATAATGTCCTTGTACAATGAACCTCCAGCTCAAAGCTTAAAATAAAAGCATTTTACAAAGATTAAAGTAATAATGCTCCATCTATCATTTTCCAAAATGGCAAAACAACTTTATGAAGCATTTGGTGTCTTCAAGGGCCTCTACCGGGTACACAGGAGGCAGGAAACAAAGAAATACTTCCCTGCAACCAGCCATCACCTCAAAATGACAAAGACCCCAAACATTTTTTAACACAATCTTATTTCCCATGTTAAGCGAAACAAATATTTCCATTTTCCAACAAAAACGTTTTTATGTCCTTCAGCCTGCAGGGTTCCTGGCTTTGCCACAACATGGCCTACAACTCAGACAAACCATTCCAGCCCAGGTGTGGAGAGGCTTGGACAGTTACAAAGTTATGCAAAGAACAGGGGAACCAGGCAGTCTTCAAAAACATTTTGGTGTCCTGTAGAACCAGAAGATGAAGACAGGAGCGCAATCCATTCCTCCTGCACCTGTGTTTGGAGAGGACACTGAGTTATCACAGAGAATAGACTATAAGGCTGTTGGCAGTGGGAACAAGGTCAAGAAATACAAGTATAAGACTTGCGCCACCTTTTCCTCCACGCGCTGAAGGAATTGTGTGCCAATAGAGGATATGTACTGTGCTGGGTGTAAAGTCCTCCTGCACTTACAGAATCACAGCTAGTGTGCAGGAAAGGGTGAGAGCTGAGCTGTCTCAGGTCAGCCAGGCGACCTTTAAGCATCCAGGACATAAACGGCAGCTCTCACGCTTCCCTCAGCATCCACAACGGGGTAAAAACCCACCAAAATGCTCATCTGTTCCCAAAAATGAGGGATGCTTCAGGAGCTCGCTCGTCATCTCCAGCTGCCCTGACTCACAAAGGTTTTGGAGGACAAAAATCAGAAGTCCTCAGTTTACTTCCTTCCCTGTTGTTTTTCAGTTTATATGGTCCCCCAGGAAAGTCTGCAAAGCAGTGACTGCCTCCAGACATGTGGCAGGGTCTGTCACCCATCACAGTTCTTCATATACCAAGCCTTTGAGGCCCACGTGGTTATAGGAGCAGCACTCAGGCCCACAGAGGGGCTTGTTGTGTGACTTTATCACCTTCTAGGAAGACTTTGCTGTTTTTTACCCCTGGAAACCTGGAGGGGACAGGGTTCCTTCAGCAGCACAGCAACTGAGCTAAAGCAAACAGCCAGATTTTAGGTAGAAAGCAGTTAAAAGAGCCTGAGGAGTTAAAACCAAGAGTTACTAACTCCAGATATCATGTGCCTCTTGGTGCCATCACAGCAGCAAATGATTTTGCATTTTGCTTGGCAAATGAGAATCTTAGAGAAGCCAAGCAGAAAGAAAAATATTTCACCAAGTAGAAACCACTCTTGGAAGGCTTTCAGCGACCCTCCTGGTTCTCCCAGAGATACACAGGTGTGTACAGGCAGATGCACACCCCGTCACACTGCCACAGCTGGGGTTGCTATTTCTGGCAGCCACCAGATCCAAGCTGATGGAAGATGCACCGGATGCAAGAGGACCACGCAGAGTGCAAAACACGAGCTCGATGCAGTGGTGGCAGCAGCAAGAGTCGAATTCCCATTTAAATAAAATGCCAAAAGGCAGTCAGCGAAAGTGACATTTATGGTGTTACTACAAATGCATTCAGTGGGAAGCTGAGTAGCAGAAGCAGGTTGGGGGGGGAAAAAACAAGCTGTAGTGAAAACTGCCATCTGTATATTGTGCCCCATTTTTAATATTCTGTATTCTCATAAAAAGTGTTGTTTCTGTCACTATTCAATCTCCCAAACTCACATGGAACACTGTTAAAAGTCAGCAGTGTGTGAAATGGTATTTTAAAATAAATGAAACCCGCTCGCAAAGCTGCGGAGGAATATTGCAATGCCAGGGTGCTGACAGACAGGCATTGAAAAGTAACAACCGTTATCATCTTAAAGCAAAGCGGATTAAATAAAAACCCACAGCTAGTGGTGCATTACCAAGTCTGATATTGACACAGCTGCCGTGGTGGTTATTTTTCATTGTCTCATCAAGACAAAGCACCATGGGATATCAATCTTCCCTCTGTCAGGCCATGCCTGGTGTAAAGTTTTTCGTTTACATTTTCATTATATCCCTTTTATCTCAGCTGCAAGCAAAAAATATATATATGTATTTTATATATATACACATATATGTGCATATCTATAACTATGCATGCGTATATATGCTTTGGGGGATGCTGAGAGTGGCTGACCTTCAGTGTATTGCCAAGGCACAGCCTCTGGCATGAGGGTCCCTGTTCTTCCAGGACAAAGCCAGCAGCCCCTTCTTGTCCGTGCTAAGGGTGGCATTTTAGTGGGCTGTGAGAACCGCTTTAGGTGCCCTCCAAGTGGAGACTGGCGCAGGGGTGAGCTGGGAGAGCTATGATCCCCTAAGAGCTCTACAGTCAAGAAATCCAATTAACACAGCTGCCAGTGCTCTCTAAGCAAGCCCCTTCCTGTAACCAGATTTCACTGGGTAGGCTGGCCAGGTCTGTGCTGCTGCCCAGCTCTAGTCTGGTGCACAGAGAGGAAGACAACAAAGCAGAAATTCACAATTCCCCACGGAGGGCACCGGCTGTCTCATCAATACTGGTAGCTGTTACCTTTCTTCCTTTGTAGCTCTGCAGATTGATCTCTGCATCCCATTATTCCCCACGTTTCTCTCCTTGATAACACCACTCACTTCTCCAGCCTTGCACTATCAGCTCCCGGGTTTTGCAAGTGTTGCTGGGGCAGAAACCTCTTCCTGAGAGCGCCGAGAGCCTCACGGCGCTCACTTACAAACAGAGCTTCGCTAGTTCAGCCTGTGCTTCCACTCCCACTAAAAACTCTGCTGTTCCAAGGCACGAGGTGGAACCAGATGTTTGCAGCTGGCCACAGCATTCCCCTAAGCAAAAAGGCCTGCAGCAAAAAAACAGGGTTCCTTCCCTTGTTCTTGGAGAGCCTCATCTCCCAAACCTTCTTCTGGGCTTACTATTTAACTAAGAGCTGCCTCACTTCCAACATTTCTTCTTATAATTATGTTCCACCAGCTCAGCACTGCCTCTTACAGTGCATTAGTCCTTTAAGAGCAGGAACTCTGGGAAACGTAGTTCCCAGTGGAAAAACAGCTCTAAAGCAGCCCCAGATGGCAGGTGGTTCCCTGGGAGAGCTACAAAAGGGGCAGTAAAAACAGTAAAGCAAGAGGCCTTGGGAAGGGGCCACAAAGGAGCAAGTACCTAAGCCATGGGCCACCAAAGCTCCCTGTTTTATGGATACCGACTCCTCTGATGAGCTGTCTGTGGGCTGGCAGCACAAAATCAGTACCTCCCCTCCTCTCCTCAACTCCCAGGTCAGGTAAGTGCCCAAATCCTCCACAAGGGTGGACACACACAGGTTTCTACCAGTCCACGCATGCTCTGTTCATGGCCCATCATGCTGAATGGCAGGAGTAAAACCCTTGCACCTCTCCTAAGCCAGGAAAGGGCTCTCTGTAGTGGCCCAGAGTCTTCTCCCCATCCAAGTGGGCATTGCCTCCAGCATGCCTATCGGAGCCACCGGTGCTTAGCTTGAGGTCAAGCCTTTGCTGCTGCTCTGCAGCCCAGAAGCCCAGGGGCAGGGCTGATGGGTTCCAACACACAGCATTTCGGATACTCCATCGTATCCCTGTGTTCCCCTCAAAGCCTGGGGGACTTCACAGAGATGGGAGGGCAAATATTCCCTATGGCAGAAGAAACAGAAGAAAGCAATCCATAAACTCACCTGCGTTCCCCTGCCTCAGTTTCCACAGCACGGGAGGCAATGTTGTTGGGCACGCCATAGTCCCTTTTCCTACCGCATCTCCCAGGCTGTCTACACCATTCTCCCCATTCCCTCACTGTAAGAAAACCAGGACCCCTCTGCCAGAAACTTCCATCCCACTGAGGGCTTTCTACAATGCTGGGATGTGTGTTCTTTGTCCTGCTGCTCGCAACACCCCCTCTCCACCTCAGAAAACGTTCTCTTCCTCCAAACAATATCCTGTCTTCCAAAGCTGTTTCCATTTAAAGAGAAGAACATAAGGTCCTGCAAAATGCAAACTTCAGGGAAGCCACAGCAGTTCAGGGAGGCTTCAGCCTTCACTTCATCCCTCGGGGTGCACAGCATTCATGCTCACTTGCATTCAGACTGAATTTAACCCCCAGCTCCTGCCCCACCAGCCTGCAGCCCTGGCCTGGCAGCAGTTACACCTTCTGTGCAGCGCTCAGCATAGCAAAGGGTTACACCAACTCTTCCAGCAGCGTTTCCTCTCTCTCCCTCTCTGCAAGCAGCAGCAATTGCCATTCTGCATCCTTAATAGCAGCGTAATCAAAAGTTATGATGCATTTTTCAGTAATCACAAGAAATGATCCCCACTTAGCGTTAAGTAAAGCAAATTTGCCACTGGAAGGATGAAAAAAAAAAAAGAAGAAGAAAAAGAAGAAGTCAAAAGCATTTCAATTTTCATTTGAAACGAATGAGTCAGAGTCAATTTGGTAAAGCAGTTAACAGCAGCTGTGCTCCCCTTCCCAGCCCCTTAACAGGTACAATTTGCTTTTAACAAACAACCTCACGGAGGTCTCTGGCACTGTGTTAACATAGTGGCATTCAACCCCTCTTGCTGTTGTGTATTTAAATTGGGTAATAGAGTCAGGCAGAGGAGATCCACCATAAATCTTAAGAAGTGCAATTTGACAGCATCTTTAAAAAAGAAAAAAGCAGGGGGGGAGCTTTATAGAAAAAATAATAAATGAGTTTGAAAGCAGGGTTTGCTGGGTTATTTAAAAGCAGCATATTAAAAACAACAAAAGTCCTAGAAAGCCATAGCATGGTGTGGAGTAAGGTGGCAAGACCTCAGCAAGCTTGGAGCCATGAGCTTGGAGCCCCTCTGCAAAGAACTCTGCAAAACAAGGCAAGACATTTGACAGCCAAAGCACCCTCAGCCTGGCTGCACTCAGGATACTTTGCTCCGCAACAAGAGTGGTAGTGGAAGGCTGTGAGGGAGAGAAAACAAACAAACAAACAAAAAATCTCATAGCAAGGTTGCCCCAACCCCCCAGGGCATCCCACACCATCCCACAGTCCCAGCAGTTGCTTAGAGAGAGAGAGCTACCCTGGGCTGGGAGGAAAAGCAAAGACCTGTGATGACTCTCCAGCCACGTCTTCTAATCCATCCTGACCCCAGAGCATCTCTGTCCTTCCCTCACCCCAAAGACAGGCCCTCGATGATGCCCTCGTGTCACCGGGCTCTCAGTTCAGCAGTCATCTTCTCTCGTTCATTTGTTCTTTGAAGAAATCTCATTTCATTACCTTCCAGGCTCCTCAGCTTTCTGGGGAATTACAGGAGGTCAATGAAAAATTCATGTTCTCAGACAGTAATTGGCATTTTTGTTTCCTTTTTTTAGAGGAAGGAAAGCAAAGAAAAGGATGTGAATGGGGCAGGCAGCAGGGAAAGTGGGTGTCTTCTGCCACTTATTAAGATAAAGCCTCTCATATTGTTCCTGTCCAGAGCAGTCTGGTGCTTGCTCCAAGCAAGCCCTGTAATCCTGCATATTGAAATGTGAAAGTGTTCCTGGTACTTTTATTAGAGGGACACGTAATGAAAGCAGACTGGACATACGCAATTATTACAGCATAATCCTCTGGAAATGAAGTCAATCCAATCACCCAGAGTCCTGTTTTCTTCTCATTTTTTAGACTTCAAGTAAGTGCTTCCCAAATTCCAGCTGAAGTTACTGTTACAATCAATAGCACAAGGGTTCTTGGCATACGACTCAATTAAGATGAAGCAAGCAAGCGCTCCCCTGTTGATCCCAGGCTGCTCGAAACACCAGCCAGCAGCACCACCCACCACCAGTGCTAGCAAGGAAGACAAACACTAAATAAGGGGCTGCTAAAAGGAGAAGCAGATCTCTTTTCCAAGTGGATTTGCTACCATTGAGCACCAGGTCAGGATTTTGCCCACGCAAGGCACACAAAGAAACTCCTTTCCAGGTCCTGTCCTGCGGAGACGCAAGCGGGCAACGCTTCTTCCTCCGCCGCTGCCTCCTGCCAGCAGCGAGCCTGCTGTCAGCCAGGAAACAGATTGCTACCTACGGCACGGCCAAGGCTTGCCATGATTAGATCTATTAATACAGTGCATCTGATTCACCTCCAAGGCCCCGACGCTCGGTGACAAATAGGGAGGGACTTCCCTGCTTTGCGACGACGACAACCTCCTCGCCGGTGCCTGCAGGGAACCTGGACAGGCAGGACCAGCAGAGATGGGGCACAGCAGCACCCCCCGTGTGCACCCTCCAGCAAGGACAGAAGATTGACCGTGCAGGGAGCTCAGTCACAGGTGGTGGTCCCAGAGCTTATGTCCTGGCAGGTTCTTCTTACTTTGAGGATGTAGAGGCCCTCGTGTCCTGGCCTTCCTGCGTTCTCCTCCAGCTGAGGCTTGTCCCACTCCCACTGGAGAGATTGTTCTGGTGGCCCAGTCCCTGCTGCCTGATCGTCCTTGTGGGTGTATATGCCTCCAACTGCCACTCAGGACTTGCACTTCCATGAGGTTAGAGGAAAACTTGTTCCCTTAGACTTGTCACCTCCTCCAGGATTACTTCTCCCCCCTCACAGCCCCCAAGAAGCAGAGCTACCAACTGAGGCACAGCAGGGGAGGTGGGAAGGGCATTTCCCTGAGATGAAGACTTTTTCCTCAAGATTCTCAGATCCCGTATCCAGGCCAAGGTCCTTCTGGTACCACAGTGTGCCCCACAGCTCTCTTCATGGAGCAGGAGGAGCATCACCCTATGCTTCTTTACTTGACATCTTCCTAAGCATGTTCCCTCTATGTCCTTTGTCCATTGCCTCACACACTTAAAACAAAACTGGGAAGATCACCATTTTAGCACCTCAGCCAAAGATGTGAAGTTTTTCATGACAAAGTGAAACCCTGCCCGTTCCCTATCACAACCTGCTGCCTGACTTGTGAAAATCAGACAGGCCCCACTGCCTGAAGGGCTGATTTACATAGGATAAGGCTTTCATGCCCCAACCTGCTTCCCCCACCGCACACCTTGCCCTGTAGAGCCTGTGCTCTTCCCTGCCATGCCCATGGCCTGATATCATCTGCTTATCAGGCAGGGTGATGTTTCCTCCTCAGCAGCTGCAGCCCAGGGTTTGCCTCTGTGCAGAGGGGCAGAGACAAGAGAAAGGTGGGCACTTAGCACATTTATTACCTGCTTATTAGGTACCAGCCTCCTGTTATGATGAACTGGCTGGGTGATGGTTCCCACCAGCTCCCAATGCTCAGCAAGGCTTTCTAATTCCATTTTGCAAAAGCTGGTCTAAGGCAAAATTGTTTCCAAGAGGAAGGAAGGAATGGTTGTTTTTTCTCCTGCCTCCAAAACAATCTGGCCCTTTGCCCCTCAGCAGGACCTTTTCTTGATGCACTCTCTCTTTCCTCCTGACTGTGTGAGTGCAAAGGGAATAGCCGGGGCCCAGCAGCTCCGGTCTTCTGCTGCTGCACAGGGTGAGCATCTCTGGTGCTCCTGCAGAGGCTCTGTGGAGGGAAGCACTGCAGCAGAGGAGCACAGCGCTCCTCACACCCCCCCCCCGCCCACACTATCATTGCTGCACAGCCACGGTGACAATGCTCCCTGCCAGTCCTTGCTGAGAGCAAACAGCTGGTTCATGTCCATCAGAAAGCATCCCATTCTCCTCTTTTTGATCAGTGAAAGAAACTCTTGGAGACTGAGCCCAGCAAAAATTACTCTGCTTTGCTAACTTCAGGTGCTTCATCTCCCATTAGAGAAGAGGGGGCTGAAGGGAGATCTCATCACTGTCTACAACTGCCTGAAGGGAGGTTGGAGTGAGGTGGGTGTTGGTCTCTTCTCCCAAAGGACAGGCGATAGGAAGTGACCTCAAATTGCACCAGGGAAGGTTCAGATTAAACATCAGGAAAAACTTCTTCACTGAAAGGGTTCTCAGGCACTGGCAGAGGCTGCCCAGGGAGGGGGTGGAGTCCCCATCCCCAGAGGTGTTTAAAAGACAGGTGGATGAGTTTCTGAGGGACATGGTATGGTTGGACTCGACAATCTTGGAGGTCTTTTCCAACCAAATGATTCTATGATTCACTTCGGCTGGTAGAAAGACTTTTCCATGCTGTCCTTTTACAACTGGCACCAACTAAGGGTGGGCAGCAATGCCACACTCTAATTGCTGTGAACAATACAAAACAAATCCTTGGTTGAGAGAGAGAGAGAGGCTGTCAAGATACTTTGGTGGCCTTTGAGGTGGGCAAGTGCCAGTTCTTGGTGGCCAAGGTGTCTGCAAACCAAGCACCCAGCTCTCCAGCAGAGACAGGTTTGTTTCTCCTACAAACGGTCCTGCAATGTCAACTCATGGGCTTTCACCCACTCCAGCTTTACCTGCCAAGGTCCTGCTGAATCTTCTGCCTGCTCCCTGTTGCACTCTTGCAAGGAATAGTCCTGCATAGAGAAAGCAGGAATGAGGAACCTCATTCATACAGAGCAAAGCGGCAAAGGGGCTTTGCTGTGGAGTTAATTCACTCTGGATGCTGATCTCACTGCTCAGCAGGAGGTGAACACCTGCCCCCCTTAGGGATGGATTCAGAGCTCAAAGTTTCCCTCCTCTTCGGTTGCTGGAGGGCCCCGAGTCCCAGCCTGGGGGAGGGCTGCACATCATACATATCCCTGTTGAATTGTTACACGTTTCTGCTGTGTTCCTTAGACAGAGGACTTTGCTACCAGCAAGAGGGAGAGAAACTGCCATCTGGGACCGCATGTGCTTTCCAGACAGATGGCTGACTATTCTAGTCGTGTTTTATTTCTAGCAATGGTTCATACAGCAACAGCACTGGTGTGAAAATGGGATGTGACAAGACGTGTATTGCTTACACCTTCTGTAAAGTTCAGATAAAACCAAGGCGTACAGAATGTAAAAAATTCAATATAATTAGGTAATCAAGAGAAGTGAAACCCCCTGATTTAATGCTGCGTTGTGTTCATATATATTACAGATTGTGTATATATGTGTGATATGGTACATACATATGTATGTTTCCACTTTTATGCATGTACACAACACAAAACAAATGAAAAAATAAAGTGTGTATACCTTTATCCATTAAAATAGGCCTAGCTACGTGTTCTAGTCGGTGTTTCAAACAGAATTTGACAAACACCCATTATTTCTGGCTTTATATCGATATTCCACAGGGCAAGAAATTCCCTCAGCTGTTCTTGAGAAGGACAGAGTGCCCAGTCCTGGTTCTTCCCATGTTCCTTGGGCACTGTATCCTGCATTCTGTAATGCTGAACAACTACATCTAGAAAGGGTAGTAACAAGAAGAGCAGCACCACAAACACACAAGCCCTTTCTTTATAAGCACAGGCTAAGTCAGGATCATTGCACTGCTTTTGGCAGAGCCAAGGATTCAGCCGTGTTGCTCTAAGCAGCAAAAGGAAGCACATCCACACGCTAATGTACACAGAAGTGTTGAAGCTCAGCTCAGGAATGCACTTCTCTGAGCACAGGCCTTCACACAGACTCAAAAAGAAGAAAAAAGATGGGATAAATGTATTCAAGACAAAAGTACCTGTCCTCCAGGTACCCAAATGGCCAGCAGAGATGCAACGAGCTTCTGGAAAAGGCTGCTGGTGGGATCGGGCATGTCTGAGGCTGCTGCTTCCATCATGTCCTGCTTCAGTCTCCAGAACAGCAAGGGTCCATCTCGCTTTGCACCACATGAGACAATGTGGGACTAAAGAGGAGCAAATGGGAGAAAGGCATTACTTGATCCACACCTCAACACATAGACCATTTCCAACAAAGTCCCGAGCTCATGGGCTCAAATCCCATCTCTGAAGAGGCTCAAGACAAGCAGAGATGTCCTCTGAAATAACAATGAGGATCTGCTCCTATACTCAAATGTGGGTTAGTGCAGAGCAGTAGTGATAAGAGACCTGAATGCAGTGTGGCTTGCTGGGGTTATCCGTGTACAAAGACTCTGTCTCTGCAAGGTTATCATCGGGTGGGCGAAAGACAGAGTATGCGACTGTCCCAACATTAAACTGCAGGACTGTAGCTCAGAAAGCACTGGGAGGGAGGTAACACAGAACATGCACACACACAAGGCCCAGGAGCCTATGCAGGGACACAAGATGGTACTTGGAGATAAGCTTGGAGATGCAGAACAGCAAAAATTCCTCTCAAACAAGAGACAAGCCCTGCGGTCAAGCCACTCGCTACAGGCAGGGATCCAAGGCTGGTCAGACAGTCAGGTGAGAAAGTGCCACCTCTGCCCCCCCCCCCCCCCCGGCAATGTGACTCAGCAAACAATTTTTTTTTTTGCACTTTCAGGCCCCAAAGCAGTGGAAAAGGACATTACAAAGAAACCAGAGCATGTTTGAGGAGTTTTGGCACCGAGTAACTCTGTCTCTTTGTCACTTTGCAGCTCCCTGCGTGTCGCAAACTGCAAATCTTCCGTCCAGTTCCCATCGGGTGTAGATGTGTTTTCACACTTCAGTCTAGTCAGGTACTTTCTGTACTGCTGATGGTTAATTACTTGACAATGAATCACACTGCTTGCAGGGAGGTGGCACAAAGTCCTGGAGTGGGGAGGCAGGGAAGAAAACATCTCCGCCTCGGGCAGGTGGGCACACAAACACAGGATTCGCAAGGAATAAATTCAGAGAGGAATATCAATATATCTCCCAGCCTGGCCACTAGGATGGGAGTTTCTTTTTCCCCCTCCCTGCAATAGGAAAATTCTGCTTTTTCCATGGGGGGTGGAAAGTGGCGCAGGACTGCATTGAAATGTAAATTCACTCAAATTATTAAGCACAAGAGAGCAGCTCCTGCCAGCCCTTTGTTCCGCAGTCAGAATGTGTAATCTAGAAGAATAAATATAGTCAGATATCAGCTAAACAAAGAGACCCGGGGCCATGCATATTCAGCGACCCTCTCCCCCAGGATGTCCCTTCCCCCTTTATCAGGGAGGCTTTTTTTGCAGTCAACAATTGTAGATCAAAACGCCCTCATTAGCCAGGACTGAGATGAAAACCTCTTGCTGTTGCATACTGAGGGTGGGGTCCTTTATTTCTCTCTGGGAGCAGCCCCCCGGTTTCCTCCTCTGCCCCTTTACCACCCGGGGGGCTGCCCTGAAGAGGGCAAAAGCCACCATAGGTACCCACTCTGCCCCCCTCCTCAGGAAGGATCACCTAGACTGAGCCTGACAATCAGTGGAGACTCCTAGAGGTGCTTGGATAAAAAGACCACCCAGAGCAACTGTTTCATATGTTTTTTCCCCCACAAACTACTCACGTCCCACAGCAAAAGGAGGTGAAGCCACCTCAGGGGCTCTGGGTCTAAGAGGCTCTGCAGAGCTGCAAGTTCACACTGTGCTGTGGTGACCGAGGATGTCTCTGCTGCCTCCACTCTCCCATCATATGAGAGCAGGTGATTATCCTGGCATGAAACCATGCTGGTAACTGGATGGAAAAGACAGGTCTGGCTTCTCAAAGCCGCTCCAGCAGCAGCAGAGACCAGAATATCAAGCAGGCAGTCGAGGATTGCATCTGCCCCAAGCCACAAGGAGAGGTGTTGGAGGCAAAGCAAGCATCAGAGAGGGTGCTCTCCCTACCCACGGCTGGGGTCATTACCTACACACAGCTTCTCCGTCTCCAGTGCTGTCAGTCTCTCACCTGTCACTACCACTAAACCCACTGCAAGATTTAAAGATGAGGTGGAGAAGGAGAGGGGGAAAAAAAAAATCAATTTGGCTGGTTTTGAGTTATATGAATATAATAAACCCTGAGTGTCCTGCTTTTGGATGCAGTTTGCACTTCCAATAACTCAGCAACATATTCATTAAACAAAGAGAGGTAAAAGCAGCAAGCCATTAAAAATAAAGCACCAGCAGAGGGAAGGCCATGCAGGCTGTAAATATCTTTGACTCCTTTTCAACCTCCATTTTCTTACCATGCTCATTCACTAATTGACCTCTGGATTCTGCTTCTCAGAACTGTTCCCATCACTGCATTTTGTCCTTCAAACATAGGCTGCAACAAAGGATCTCAGGCACTCTCAAATGTAGAATAAACTCATATTGTAGCCCTCCAAAGCAGGAGAAAGGGCCCATCTTACTCATCACCCCAGCGTGTGATGCAACATCCCCTGCACAGGGCTATAAAAAACACAGGACCAAAGATCAGGTTTTCCAACTGAAAAAATACTTCCAGTTTTAATCAACTTATGCACTGTGCATAGATCCTCTACACATACTTAAGAAGTATCCACCTTCTGGTATTTTGCTTCATTGTGTCTTCTCACATCTCCAGAGACAGACTCTCCTCTCCTGCCCAGATGGAGGCATCCTGGCCACAGGGCATTGCTTCCTACCCCACCCCAGCCAGGACTTAACTCCAGGCACTAGCACTGAGCCATCTGGAAAGGGTACCCCACTCCATGAAAGCCCATGGATTTCAGCACTACTCCACATATTCTGAAAAGGTTGATTTTTATCAGGTATAGACCCTCCAATGCCTAGCTCCAGGCTCACTGACCTCCCAGGGTGGCTGCCAGAAGGTTGTCTCTGACCCAGCATCTGAAATCTGTCATACCTTGTCCAGTCTGGAGGGCCATCCCTAGAATCAGGGGATTAAATATGACCTCCCATAAACATTAAATATTACCTCTCATCCCGTGCCACAAGACAGATCCAGAAGACTCCCTAAGAGCTGGGACAGCTCTCATGCTAACACAGAGGGAGGCAGTTACTCAGCAGGAAGCTCATCTCCGTTTCTGCAGCACCTGTTTTTTCTTTGGAGTCCATCATCCTCGACATGGTGTGGTTTCTTAACAAGTTTTAGAAGCATCTCAGAGCATCACCCAGAATAACAACAAAAAAGCAGATGAGACTTCCCTCACATTTCCTCCAGTTGGGAGAAAGGCTTGCTGAAGGAAGCAGTCTCAGGTTTGGTAAGCTTGTAAGGTTTTTTTTTTCCTGCCCCAAAACAGAAGTGATGAGATTCCTCTGTTCCTTGCCTGCAGGCACTGAAAATGCCATGTTTCCTCCTTTCCATGGGATTTAAAAGAGCAGCCTTCTCATGTTCTCAATCCCTCCCAAAGCTCACAGCATATGGCAGTTTTAAAGGAAATTGGGTTAAGACCATAAAGGCTATTAGAGGAGTTTTGCTGAGTACTGGCTCTGCAAGGGAGCAGCTACAGGAGAGGGAGAGCCTGGGGATGTTACAGACCTTACTGGGCCCTGGAGAGCAGGAAGCAAGGCCAGGAGCTCTGTATCATACACCTCTCTGACAACTTCTTTGAGCCCAGTCCCTGCTAATGCTGAGCAGCAAAGCAAAGCAACCAGAGAAGCTCATCTCCATGTTTTCTCTGAGAAAATACATGTTGGGTGCAAGGAGGGAGGAAGGATGGTGCATCCCTGCAGGTCCTTATCTCCCACACGCCCAGGGCTGATGGTTCAGACAAGCTCCTGCCTCAGGCACAGGACAGGGCACGAGTCAGTTCAGCTCAGCCCAGCCTGGGGAAGAAGAAAAACCTTAAAAGCAGAGATGCCCAAAGCCAGTCTTGCAGGTATCAAGGAACTGTTCTCAGCCAGACAACACTCATCGGGCAGGTGATGGACATTATGGTTCTTGGGGTTAAACACAGAGGTTAAGTAGCCCCTTCTGACTATCAGAACACCAGACAGAAGTGCTCTCCATACTGCCTCGTGCTGCAGGGAGGAGGCTTGGCACAGCCAGCAGCTTTCACTCAGCAAGCCTACTTTTAACTACAACTTAGTTAATTTAGAGAAAAGTGTTACCTTCTTCCTCTAATAACTACAGGGTGTCCTCTTACTGTTATTTTAAAATGGTGCAGCTTGACTGGGTGTAAATTAGAAAAGAAGAACATAATCTGGCCTCTACTACTTGCATTTTGCCCCCTAAACAAAGTCACATTTGATCAGGAATCTCTTTCTCCATCTACTCATGCCCTGGTACTAGGAGATGTTTTCAGAACAGCACAGTACTTGGGCACTTTCACACAAAATTTCTTGTATTCTATTTCCCAGGATATCCCAAGAGTTAATCAAACGTTGCTTGTCCCCAGATACCCTCCGATTTGTACACAGGCATATGAACTCACCCACAAATTTGACTCAAAACCAATAGGGGGAGAAAGAAAATTCACAGTCTCTCAAGTTTGTCTCATCAGTGAATATTAATTTCTATTGTCATGCAGTTGACTTGTAAATCAACCGGATCATTAACTCAGACCTTTTGTGCAGTAACATTACAGGATGTTGCAAGTTAGAAACCAGCGTTTCCTACACTCCCACTGCTTTGAAGGCAGCTTTCTGCTCCCAAGGAAAGAGGGGCACAACCTGAGTCCACCCAAATGCAGGTAAGGCTCAATGTGACAGCTGTGCTGCTGTGACTGTCTTGCTTGCTGCACAGCACTTGCCAAAATAACTGCACCAAGCTAATCTTGCTGGCCAGGCAGTGCCTTCTGCTGGATAGCTTATTCTTTACATGTGCTGGAATAGTGGGAATAATGCTTCTGTTTCAGCTGAGAGAAAGGTATCTAAATAAGTTTACAGGTCTAGGCAAAAGACTGAAATTTTAACTAAGGATTTGTGGCTCTGCTGAGACCACACTGCAGTTTTGGGGAGTGAGCAGACCTGTATCGATTTACAACATCAAAAGGCTCAGATCTTGTCTGTTTCATATCTATTAATAATAAGTATTGACTACAATAAGCTGATGGAGAACATACTGTTGGATGTCAGTCAGCTGTGAATACGGAACTAAAGGAGTGAAGCACAGTTTATTCATTTCCCAGGTTGTTGCTGCTCCATGGATGTCCCACCTGGTCAAGCCTGTGCATTCCTGACCATTCTCCTGAAGAAAGGCACGTGTCCATCATCTGTGTTGGAAGCTCTCATTTAATTAATTTTGCTCTAGAGAGAAGCAATGAAATTAAAAGCCAAAGTGTTTTCATGCAGTAAGGAACGGTGACATAAGATGCTAATTCACCTGTGCAACTTGCACCAACAGGTCTGGGTCCGGTCCTGTTCAAACAGGTCTGGTCCTGTTCAAATGGGTCCGGTCCTGTTCAATATCTTTATCAATGATCTGGATGAAGGGATGGAGTGCACCCTTAGCAAGTTTGCAGATGACACCAAGCTGGGTGGCAGTGTTGATCTGCTTGAAGGAAGGGAGGCTCTGCAGAGGGATCTGGACAGGCTGGATTGATGGGCTGAGACCAATGGGATGAGGGTCAACAAGACCAAAGGCCAAGTCCTGCACTTGGGACACAACAACCCCCTGCAGCATTACAGGCTTGGGGAAGAGTGGCTGGAGAGCTGCCTGGGGGAGAAGGACTTGGGGGTGTTGGTTGAAAACCTGCTGAATATGAGCCAGCAGTGGCCCAGGTGGCCAAGAAGGCCAATGGCATCTTGGCCTGTATCAGGCACAGCGTGGCCAGCAGGAGCAGGGAGGTGATTGTGCCCCTGTACTCGGCACTGGTGACACCACAGCTCAAGTGCTGGGGTCACTTCTGGGCCCCTCACTACAAGAAGGACATTGAAGGGTTGGAGCGCGTCCAGAGAAGGGAAATGAGGCTGGTGAGGGGGCTGGAGAACAAGTCCTATGAGGAACGGCTGAGGGACCTGGGGTTGTTTAGTTTGGAGAAGAGAAGACTGAGGGGAGACCTCATCACTGTCTATGGCTGCCTGAAAGGAGGCTGTGGCAGAGCGAGTGTTGATCTCTTCTCTCAAGTGACAGGTGATAGGACAAGGGGAAATGGCCATGAGTTGCGCCAGGGGAAGTTCAGACTGGATATGAAGAAGAATTTCTTTACCCAAAGGGTTCTCAGGCCCTGGCAGAGGCTGCCCAGGGAGGTGGTTGAGTCACCATCCCTGGAGGTATTTAAAAAACAGTCAGATGAGTTTTTGAGGGACATGGTTTAGCAGATGATGGGTGCAGTTGGACTTGATGATCTCAAAGGTCTTTTCCAACTGGAAGATTCTATGATTCTATGAAAAAATGACCTATGTGATTTTATGGACTTTCATAAAAGGAGCTGAGCATTTTCAGCCAGCTCTCCTTGTCTGGGAATGGACTTGATGCAGGCAAGCTCAGAGCCAAGTCAGATTGGCTGCACTCAGTGGTTCAGCCCTGGTGCTACAGTAGTGCAGCTCTATGCCTGCCCAGGAGAGGACAATTCCCCTCTGCTGTGCTGCCCTTGTGTGTATTTCAACCTCCAGTACGCCCCAAAGGGACTCAATGAAGTCCAAAACAGATTTCCCTGTTTTGGGGACCCCCCTGTACAAAGGCATGCCTGGCCTGCAGCGGTTCCAGCAGAGAGTGGCCGAGGAGGACTCACCTCCAGCACCCACAGGCAAGGAAGTTTCTGAGCCACAGCAGGTCTCCTACTAATGCCCAGTCAGTTCAGTTCAATAGTGTGGTGAGGAAGGGTGGAGCCCTACCCTTAAGCACCGTACGGCCCACCTGAACACGGACAGTGGGCAGTGCTCCTCTACATGCTCCCCTCCTGTGGCAGCTCTTTTAGAAGGGCCCTATCACACAGACATGTCTGATTCCATCCTATTTATCTCACTCCTGCAGATTTGCAGACAGAAAGAGGATCACATTACCTACAGGTCCATGCTCCTCTCATCCTTGGACCATCACTGCCACCCTGCCTTGGCTCCTACTGTGCTCCTCAACACCACATTCATTTCTCCCTTCATAGGCAGCCCCCGGGGCTAAAAGAAGAGACATCTGCTATGAATAAGGCTTTGCCAAAGAGCAGAAAAGAATGAAAGGGAGGAGCTGCAAACTCAAATGGGGGGGTACTTGCAAGGACATGCTGGTAGGTGCATGGGGCAAGAGTTTACTGCAGAGGAACAGAGCTCAGCCACGCTGAGCCACGCCTTCTCCTCTAGCTGTATCATCCAGCCCCTCCTTTCCAGAAGCCTTGCGTTGTGCTTTTGAGAGAACAGTCTTTTTGTACGGCAAAAGAAGGCTGGGATATTACAGAGCAGGTTAGGAGCTGGACACAGTAAAGAGCAGGTGGAGAAGCGAGGGGTCTCCATTCCCAGTTCAACAGCGACCTCTGCTCTCAGCAGACCGAAACGCACGTCTCTCATCAGCTCCGCTTAGGAACACCTTCAGATGGATCATTTTGGTCCATTTTATCCATGGAGAATAAGGGCACATCTTTCACGTGTGGGCAACCACTGCGACCTTCAAATCCCATCAGACAGAGCCGAGGGCTTTGCAGCCCGAGCAGTTGTTAAAGCCTGCTAAGATTTACCTTCCTGTATTTGGCTGATATTTAACCAGATGCCAAGAGAGACAAGGCCACCTGGTTTCTAAATGGATTGTTTTCAGCATACCCCAAGAGAGAATACAGATATATGTGCACTCACTCTCACACACACACAAGAGACTGGCATGGCAACTCTTAAATGGAGCTATGAAAACAAGACAAACAAAAAGAACAGTGTAGCTATTAAACACAACTGGCCCCCAAAGGCTGGGGGAACCAAGCAGCACAGCAGGAGAGCTGCAATACCATGATGCAGCGCGCCGGCAACACACAGCAAGTCAGTCTAAACCATGCAGTTCACAGAACCCTTCCCAACACACCAAGACCAAGAGAGCCCTCGTCTCACCTCCTCAACACAAGGCCTTGTGAGTCTCCCTGCGCCCCTCTCCTCTGCTGGTCTCAACTCACAAGTTTTTCCACAAATTATGGGATTTCTAAGACTTTGGATAATCCACAAAATCACAAGCGAAATCACAACTCTCGGCTACCAAAGTTCCCAACCCTTACAGAAACCAGTAAGGGAGAATCCCATGGGAAATTCCACCAGTGCCATGCCACGGTGCCAGCAAAAGATGCCCCTGTGGTCTGCAGAAACCAGGGACACAGTTCTCACTGTAGCACTCACTTAAACACAAGTGGTACTTGGGAAACTTGCATGCTGCAGAATATCTTCCCTGCATGTCCTGCATGGGAATGATCCACAGGAAAGTGGGATTGAGGCATGACAGGGTTTCTTGCCATGAGGATCAGCAGACTAAGGGGTTTTCCCTTGCTGAGAACGAGGGGTGCACCCATAGCAGCCCTCCCAGGTGCCAGTTGTACCTCTCAGCCCCAGCGTACCCCATGCACCCACACAGCAGCAGATCCTCTCCTATCACTCAAATACCACAATGTCTTGTGCCTAGGAGGGAAAAGAACTGCTCCAAAAAGCTCCAAGCATTTGAAGATCCATTTTGGGCTAAACTAAAACAGCAAAATGAGACACTCACGCCTCACAAGCTCCAGAAACATTTTAAAGCTCCCCAAAATATTAATAAGCTCAATATCCCAACACTATTAGATCAAACACTTGTAGGGCTGCATGTGACCTCGGCATGGAAAGGGCTCCACTCTGCCCCTTTCTCCACGCACACTCACACAAACTGAATTCTTAAGGCATTGGGACAATCCTTAGGAAAAGCAGCAAAGAAAATGAAAGTGAGTTTAAAAATACCCTCTCAGCTACAGATAAGAATCAAACTAAAAATAACCATTTTAAGTAAGACAAAAGTTCAGTTAATCAACTTCAAAACTGCTGCAGCCAACAGTGCCCAAAGTTTAGACAGAAGTTGGCAGAAAACAAAGAACAGGTCTCAGCAGCTCCTGAGGTTTGCAAGTGCTCTCCTCACATATAGTTAAAAAAAATGCATTGGCAAACATTGCCTTACCCATAGAAAACAAGTTTATACAGCGTTTCTAGGAAGTAGTCATAACAACTTTAACGACTACATCCAGGGAAGTTTGTCTCATACTTTTACACCTTTGGTTTAATTACAGCTCTGCTGATATTCACAATGTTATTTCAGTTGTGTTCACGGGACTGTACCTGAACCAACACCCACTCAGAGAGAGCTCGAAGCAAACCCAGAGCCCAGAGACCAAATAAGGGCAGAGATCGGCAACGGATGAAGCTGCAGTTCAGCCAAAAATAGTTGTGCACAGATTTCCGAGCATTTCTATAAGTTACTATCTAAAGGTCTTACAAAAACGAAGCCCTTGCAGGTGGGCACATCAGCAAAAATAAAGATATTAATCCTTCGTTCCCATTTAGCCTAAAAGAAGGTTTGCTAATGCTTGCTGTTAGCCAGATCAAACCACTCCAACAGCACACCCTGCAAACGGCACGGCAGCATCACAAAGTGCCCCTGTGCTGAGCACAAACATCTCAACTACATCTCAATAGTCCTTCTGCTCGCCTGGGTCCCCCAACACCAGTGACACGACCCTGCTGGGTGCCTGCCCTCTGAGGAACAGCCGCCAGATGGTATCAGCTGTGACCTGTACACCACCAGGGGTTTGCTAAGCAGGAGGCTCAGCCTTGCTTTAGTCTTTCAGGGCTCCACAAGGTAGCACGTTCTGCTCCACTAAAACCAAGAGCTTCCTGAGGCAGTCTTGTCCTTGTCTCAACAGCCCCCACAATCTCTAATGGGAACAAGTTTAGGCACATTAGCATCCACTCAATTTTCAGCACTTAGACTTCATAAGTCTTCCCATTTTGTCACTCTTAATATTTATAAGACATCTAGCAAATGATTGATTTTCCTTCGGACCCCTTGTCATTCGCAGTTGCTTATCTCCTGCACGTAGGGGGCAATCAACAGATTTATAGCAGCCCATAAAAGTTGTTACCAAAAGTACAGTTTCTTTTTGTACGCGATAATTTCTAATAACTCTCATGCATGATAGCAATTACTGACAAAAGTCAGCCTCTGTTAATAGAGTTTATCTCAGTTCATCATATATCCTTTGTCAGTGGAAGCATTTTGACAAGCCTGAGGTTAATTAAAACCAAGAAGACAATAAAATACACCTAATCAAACATTACAGGTACAGAAATCAATTAGCAGATTTATGGCACTTTGGAGCCCTCTATAATGTGCAAAATTCAAAGAAACTGTCAGTTCCATCCCACCAAGACAGTGTAATTGAATTTCTAATTGAAACTATTTTTCAATAGGTAACACAATCCACAAAGTTTGATTTGCATTAAAGTGGCATCTGCAGAGGACAGAGAAATCTAAAAAAAAATAAAGAAATCCAATACTTTTCCCAGCAATAATTATTATTTGCATATTCAAAATTTTGCAGAAGCCCTTTAGAATCAATTGAGTGGCAAATTCTTTGTCAAGACAGATCTAGACACTAAGACACCTGTATAAAGAGTTAATTTGGATCAAAAGGGCAAGAATAGAAAAGGAAAATTCAGGGTGGCAGGAAGAAGAAATAAGGTGGGCAGAGAACTGGCTGGGCCAGGTGATCAGCAGAACAAAGTCCAACTGATGGCCGGTAGCATCCCTACGGGATGAACACTGGGATCAACATTGTTTAGTGATCTTATTAAAAACCCAAATAATGGGACAGAGTCCAATAGGATGACAGGAACCTCATGACACCCAGAAGCAGATCCCTGCCCTGAGTTGTTCCATTTTCCAGCTGTCTTTTGGAACAAAGCTTCCCACCCACCAGCAATGCAGATCTGGACACAACCACCATACAGAGCTTCAGAGGTGTATAAAGTAATCCAGGCTGGAAGGGACCTCCAGGACATCACCCAGCTCCAAACCAGGCCCTGTTCCAAGAAGATAAGAATCATTAAACAGATGTTAAAAGGCCACAGTCTAAAACCCCTGAGCCTGTTGTTAGGCAGTGTTTCTCTCTGAAATGCAATGAGAGAAAGAGCACATAAATGCACGACTCAAGTCTAATTACATACAGTACTGTTCAGTAAATATTATCTCTATTTTACGTTGCTTCATTTTTTCTGCTGCTCATAAGATATAGGTAGGAGCTATCTCAGTAATTCAGTGGGAGATGGGCAAGGCTAGGAATCAAAAACCACCAGGAATGAAGATACGAAGCCAACACAAAGCTCTCCAGTACTCACATCTCTTTGGGTAGTGAGCCAGATTATTTTAACTTCTAGATATCCAAATGTTAATATCACAATCTGATATAAACATAAGGATCACAGTTATTTAAAATTAAGTCATAGCCATTTAATATTTATTAAAAGAAGAATTAAATTTGTAATGTTATACAGTGAAATGAAAAATACCATGAAGATTGGTTTTCACTCAAATAGCACTCTGGTGCAAGTCCAGACTCCATCTAGGTGGGTCCTGCTTCACAAGAATCAGGAAAAGAACCTGAGCAGAAACAACACCAGAAGATATTAAGCTTCTAAAAAAAATAATTCCAGGCAAAACATAACAGCAAAGGTGAACTAAGCAAGAGCCAAATGGGTCTTTCTGGTGATTTTGCTCCTAATTTAAGGAAACTGTGGACAAATGGACAAGATCCTCAAATTCCACCCAGTGTTCCTGAGAGCACGGATCCCCCAGGTTCACAGACCTTTCTTATGCCAGGTTAACCCCTTGGTTGTTTTACTGATATCTCAGCAGCATCTCGTTTGGAAGAGAAGCGGGTGCAGGGAGCACATCTACAGCAGCTTCACAAAGTGCTAAATCTTATCTGAGAGAGGAAAAGCATCACCGCTGCCATCCCTGTAGGATCAACCAACACAGAAGGCACAGGGGCAGGGATATCCTCACCAGGAGAACAGCCACCTGCATTAGAGATCTACTTTACACAAGGAGAGGACGGCTGTGCCACCAAAGGCAGCTTTTCATCTGGATATCACTCGGTGTGAAATTAAATCCTGGAGCATTTGGGAAATGGTCCATGGAGAGGTGATTAATTCTATTAGAGGATCTGGAGGGAACTCGCTCTTATTTCCTCTGCTAAGGAGCAGGAAAGGAGTCCAGGATTCAGACCGCAGCAGAGTTTCTTCTGAAGGTGAGCCTTCAAACTGTCAAACTGGCACGGCTCTGCTTGTAAGAGCACAGCTGAACTCTGCATTTCCTACCATTTTGGAAGTTTGAGGGCTTTGCTCTGGCTCTCCCTCCTCTCCCGTGGAGATGCAGCTGCGACTGGACATGTCCTGGTACTGCAGTGTTCCCCTCTCTTATTTCAGTAGGATAAAACAAAGGACTGTCCTGGTTTTGCAACTTACACTGCCCCTCATCAGAAGCTTTCTAGTGGTCCAAGGATGCCTTTCATAAGGGAGTCTGAGATACCACTGAAGCCACTTTGCTGTTAACTGTAGGAAGAGTTGTTTTCTGTTTTGGTTGGGGGTTTTACGTTTGCTTGTGCGTGGCTGGTTTTGGGGGGTTTGTTTTTTAATTTCCCTTCTGCATCTTTCATTCCCTTCCACTATGAATTAGAATATTCAGTAACTATGAAGAAAAGCTTCCTACCACCTGGTCTAAACCTCCCTTGGCACAGCTTTGAACCATCCCCTTGAGTCCTATCGTTGTGAGCACATCTTTTTTTCTTACTCCGTTCCTTGCACGTTTACGTGCAATGCTTGTTCCAAAAGGAATGGAGGATTTCTGGCATTGAGAAGTGAAACCTTTCCCTTAGCCATCACCAGAAGCAGCTTTCAGTATCAGCCCCCACTGGGATTTGCTGGCAAAGCAGAAGGAAACAGGTAATAGGAAAAGAAAGAAGTGAAAATGGAGAAGAGGTATGAAACCACCTACCCACACGGGCTCTAGGAAAACAGGGCAACTGCAGGGCAGGAGGAAGCTCAGGTTTGCAGTTAGGAATAGAAGAAGGTGGAGTTGGAGGACCAAAGGACACATCCAGTGGGTCTGATATGGGAGAGTTGAGTATTGTACCTTACGGTTAAGGTTTTCTTGGTATCAGCTTCATTCTCCCACACTGTAAATGAAGATTGTTCTTCTTCTATAAGGCTTGTCACTACTTATCACACAGATCATAATTTTACAGTTCTTTCTTGCTTTTGTCTTTTGAAACACAGCATGGAAAGCTGGATCCATTCTACCAGCCTGAACTTCACCAAGTAACACAGTAGTCTTGTCTCCCTGACCCCACAACTTGCTCGTGATGTTCCTATTAACACTTCCAGGAGCAAGATTGCTTTTTAATGGAGCATCACTCTGACTCACTTAGGTGTGTGTGATTCCCTGTGAACCCAAATCCTTATCTGTAGTACTGCTTGCCTAGGCAGCTGTTTCTCATTCTTTAATCAGATGTTTCCTCCCTAAAGGTAATGTTTGTCATTAATTTCATCTCATTGATTTTTTAACCATTCCTTCAATTTGTCTGGATTATTTTGGACTCAAAGCCTGCTCTACAGACTGCCTGTGGACTTGCTCCTAATGGCATCCTCCTCAGGCACTGTAAGATATCCTTTCTTATACAAACCAAGGTATTCATGGAGAACTGTACCATCCAGTGCAGAGAGCCTGCAGGGCTAGGAAAAAAAAATGAGCACAAGAAAATTCACCCTTTGACAGCAAGCCAAGGAAAACTTTGAGAAAGCTTCTTCCTATCAGTGTGATCCCACTTTCTAAGCAAATTGAGTCCATGTGTGTCCTCAAGGACACCAACTGCAGTCAACAGTGTTACACCAGCAATCCCATCGCTCAACCACTCAGCAGCTACCCAGCCCAGAAGGAATATTTCCCTTGGATGATCCATGCTCAAAGGAAACAGGCTTAGGGTGCTTCCTTGTCCCATCCAAATCACCATAGAATCATCTGTTTGGAATAAACCTTTGAGATCCTCGAGCCCAACCATCCCTGTCCACTACTGAGCCAGACCCCTGAGCACCTCACCCACCCATCTTTTAAACACCTCCACCACTTCCCTGGGTGGCTTCTGCCAGTGCTCAAGAACCCTTTCAGAGAATAAATTTTTCCTGACGTCCAATCAGAACTTCCCCTGACGCAACTTGAAGCCATCATCTCTCATCTTCTTCCCCCCAGTGACAGGTGATAGGACAAAAGGAAATGGCCATGAGTTGCACCAGACTGGATATTGGGAAGAATTTATTTACCCAAAGGGTGTTCAGACCCTGGCAGAGGCTGCCCAGGGAGGGGGTTGAGTCACCATCCCTGGAGGTGTTTAAAAAACGGGCAGTTGAATTTTTGAGGGACGCGGTTTAGCAGATGATGGGGGCGGTTGGACTTGATCTCAAAGGTCTTTTCTAACCAGAAGATTCTATGATTCTATGATCCTGTCACCTGTCACTTGGGAGAAGAGACCAACACCCACCTCGCTGCAGCCTCCTTTCAGGCAGTTGCAGACAGTGATGAGGTCTCCCCTCAGCCTCCTCTTCTCGAAGCTAAACAGCCCCGGTTTCCTCAGCTGCTCCTCATAGGACTTGTTCTTCAGCCCCTTCCCCAGTTCCCTTCTCTGGACGTGCTCCAGTCCCTCAATGTCCTCCTTGTAGTGAGGGGCCCAGAACTGAACCCAGTACTCGAGGTGTGGCCTCACCAGGGGTACAATCACTGCTCTGCTTGATCCTTCCTATCCAGCAGCTCAAAAGCTCTCAGAATGCATTCTGAATCCCTTAGATAGACCTTCCCACACCCAAAGCACCACATGCCAACCCAGACCAAACTCTGGGCTTTTTTTTCATTTCAAAACCATCTGACAGCAGCACCAGAGTGCCAACACAGCCAGCACTGACCAGCTGACACATCTCTGCTGATACCAGACAGGACAGCTCAGCCAGAGCGAACACGCACTCCGCAATATGTTCACTGCTGGTTTAAAACAGGAGATTACACCAATGCCCCATTCAGAAGATGTCAGGCTGCGTTGGCACATGGTCACAACGTGTTGTTATGGGGTAATTTTCCCCTCAGCTCAAATATCAGTAGCTAACGTTCTGGCCAGCCACTGCAAGGCAATTCTAGGCAGAAAGAAAATCCACAATCCTTTTTCACTATTAGTTTGTGCACAACATAAGACAGATATTTGGTTTTCTTTTTATTTTATCTTGCTTTTCATTTTTTTTTTGCCTGGCTGCAAAGAGACCAGAGTTTAAGAGGAATAGATAAATAAAATGTTCTCTTAACACTAGCTGCAAATTCACCTGCCTCCTCAATGCTGATATATTTTCCTTCAAAAGTTCACATCCTTTGACATCTTTGCAGTCCCTCCGTGTTCCTGCTGCTGTTTCCCAGCAATAGATAAGAAAACTTCAAAACCTTGCTCTGCACTGGCAATAATGAGATTCAAAAGAAAAGATTTTTTTTTTCCAATCTTTCTACATAAAAAAAGGCCTGAATCAGAGCCAAGCAGTGCACAAATATTACTCATGTCGTTGACACTAAAAAAAGGGGAGCTGTGAATAAAAAATGTTAAAAATGAACACAAGGAGCATTGTTTGCATATCAGAAAAATTAATCTACATAGAGAACTGTAAGAGCCTGCAATTCAGAAAGCAAAGAATTAGGACAGCCCAGCTGAGAATAATTTTCTAGCCAGTTAATTTAATTGCATAAATCATTCCTTTGTTAGCAATAAAGAGATATAATTAAAATGAGATTGCTTCTCATTTCTATTCTCTGGAAACTAAAGGAATTGATTTTGGGGAAAGCATTCTTCCAAATACCAGATCGGCAAATTACATTTACCTTTTTAGAAAGGCTAAATTATTTTGCACTAATATCATGGAGGGTTTAATTAATTATAGATCTGCCATATGATCTTAAAGAAATAATTTACTTAATGCCCACAGAACAGAAGTTTGTAAGTGTGCCTATCCCTCTGATAGATGGTGTGCAGATTTTTACAAACAGGTCAGAAGTTGAACAGGTGGCTGTCAGGAGAAATACGAGGGAATATAATAAACGTTCAAAGATGGAGGTAAGAGATATTAGAGTACTGCTTCCTATTCATTGGCACCTGCTTGGATTGCTGTTCTCTCAGCCCCTCTGAACTGATTTTTTCCTAAATATCATAACGATGATGGTTTGCTTCCCACAAATCTTCAAGGCTCAATAAGCACCAACAGGTTAATAACAGAACAACAATCAGAGCAACGAAAACATGAAGCACCCCCTATCAAAAGAGAATATTGCTTTTGCTGAATATTTCAGGGGCTGCCCACAGTCAGGCCCTCACCAATGCTGTAACAAAATGCATCCTGATGCAGAAGTCCCGTGGCTGCACCTCTGTCGTTCACTACATCGCACACTGAAGGCTCTGCTTTCCCCTCATAAAGCCACGAAGGATCACAGACCTAGGGAGAACGTGCAAGGTATGCAATTCCCTCTTCTGCACTTCTGGCCAGCCAGGCAACAGGTCTCAAGCAGAAAAGACCAAAAATAGCCTACGCTACGTGCACACCACAGGGCGTTGCGCTTCCCCTGAAGCCTTAAGGGCTGTGGTAAAAACAAAGCATCGAAACATCACCAAGACTCTGCCTTCACCAACACAAGACCAAATGCTGAGTCCTGCACTTGGGACACAACAACCCCCTGCAGCGTTACAGGCTTGGGGAGGAGTGGCTGGAGAGCTGCCTGGAGGAGAAGGACCTGGGGGTGTTGGTTGACAGCGGCTGAATATGAGCCAGCAGTGGCCCAGGTGGCCAAGAGAACCAGTGGCATCCTGGCCTGTGTCAGACACAGCGTGGCCAGCAGGAGCAGGGAGGTGATTGTGCCCCTGTACTGGGCACTGGTGAGGCCACACCTTGAGTACTGGGTTCAGTTCTGGGCCTCTCACTACAAAAAGGACATTGAGGGGCTGGAGCGCGTCCAGAGAAGGGCAATGAGGCTGGGGAAGGGGCTGGAGAACAAGTCTTATGAGGAACAGCTGAGGGAACTGAGGTTGTTTAGCCTGGAGAAGAGGGGAGACCTCATCACTGTCTACAACTGCCTGAAAGGGGGCTACAGGGAGGTGGGTGTTGGTCTCTTCTCCCAAGTGACAGGTGATGGGACAAGAGGAAATGGCCTCAAGTTGCACCAGCGGAAGTTCAGATTAGACATCAGGAAAAATTTCTTCACTGAAAGGGTGGTCAGGCCCTGGCAGAGGCTGCCCAGGGAGGTGGTGGAGTCCCCATCCCTGCAGGGGTTTAAAAGGTGCATAGATGAGTTTCTTAGGGACATGGTTTAGTAAGGGGACAGGTATGGTTGGACTCGATCTCAGAGGTCTTTTCCAACCAGATGATTCTATGATTCTATGAAATATAGTAAAGATAAGCAGAAGCATTCCTGGAAATACATGTCTTCACAAATCTCCATATGCCCTGTGAGTGAGTTTGATCCAGCTTCCCCCTGCACTCTCCAGTGCTCAGTGAAAACTCCCTCACCCCCTCCCCACTTCCCCTCAGGCAAAGGAAAAAACTATAAAAACTTAGGAAAAAAATGAAATCACACTAAATATATCTGTATTTCTACATATATTTAACTACACACAGCAGGGATATCATACAAAACTCCCAAGAAAGGGAAGAGGGAAAGGGAAAATGGGAAAAAGAACAAAAAGGAACACAAAAACCCAGGTATTGCACAACTGAAAAACCTGGTAACTAACAGAGGAAAAAACTAGCAAAATCTCACCACTTCCCTTGAGGAAACAGAACAGCCAAATCCCACCCAGCACTCTCCCCCCACACGTGGGCAGACAACAGCAGCCACTGCAGGGCTCAGCTCCAGACAGGACCAACCCAAGGGAGCTCCTGCTCCCAGGCCTCCTGGAAAAGAAAAGGAACAAACTCTCTTATCTACACCTTATTTATATGTTGTGTTACATTGAGGAAATATGGAATACTTCCATGGATCCTGACCGCCGTTGTTAATGAAAACCTAAAAAGGCCATTGTTAAGGAAGACCTAAAAATCCAAAAGCCAAAAGGGGTAAAACAGTGTCTGCCATCATCATCTGGTGGGAACACTGAAATTCACTTATCAGTTTAACACTGAGTCTGCAAGCAGGAAGCAACAGCTGATCACTCAAAATAATGACACACTAATAGGAAATACCAAAGGTCTGTCCTAACACCCTGTGTCATGCCCAATTCCTATGGATTCTGGGGAAGAACAAAAACTCAGAATCTTAGTTAATGGATAAAGTCAGCAGGGTGGAAAGGGACTTCTCCATATGTGAGGGATGACCAGGAGAAATCCACCATCAAAGAACTCAAGGCATGAGCAGAAACATAAGTTCCTTTTAAGCCTCTCCTCATCAGACTGAGTTTCCTTCTAGAAGAGTTTCCTCTTCACCTGTAGGATTCCTTACATGGTCTTATCCAAGAACCTACAGCAGGCAGATTGCAAGACAGTTTCCAGATTTCATTCCTTTGAAGGTTCTCTTCTACCCCAAATGCAGTTATAAAGGTAGGTACATAACATGCCTACAGCATCATTTGGGGGACCTGCCTTCTCCCACCATGCTCTCCTTGTAACCAGTTACCACGCAGGAGACCACAGATACCACGGTGAGAAGGTGGGGAGGAGAAAAAAAACAAAGTACCAATCAAAAACTTTTCATCTTCCATGAAGAGCCAAACAAGCTAAAAAGCAGGAGGAAGGCAAGGAAGGGCTAAACAACCCAAACAGTTACATCAGTTGCCCTTGGCTTCTGCTGAAGTAGCCCCAGGCACTCTCTCTGGCCAGGCAAGCATCACAGGCTCATGAATACTTCAAATGAGTTACAAACACCACACTGTCAGAGAAGGGCAAGTCAGGCAGAGGTCTTCCATATCCATTTTCATAGAATCATAGAATCTTAGAGTCACCTGCTTGGAAAAGACCTCTGAGATCATCGTGTCCAACCATACCTGTCCATTACTGAACCAGACCCCTGAGAAACTCATCTATCCATCTTTTAAACACCTCCAGGGATGGAGACTCCACCACCTCCCTGGGCAGCCTCTGCCAGTGCCTGGGAACCCTTTCAGTGAAGAAATTTTTCCTAATGTCTAATCTGAACCTCCCCTGGTGCAACTTGATGCCATTTCCTCTCATCCTATCATCTGTCACTTGGGTTGCTCACTACAAGAAAGGGAGGGCAGACACTCCTTTCTCCTTTTTGAGACCATTAGTGATTTCATGGACTTTTGTCATGCTGCTCACTCAATTTTCCTTTTTAATCAGGTAAAAACTGCCACCACTCCACCTCCCTCCACAAGAGGCTTTCCCTGCCATCAAGGATTCCCAGATTTGATACTCTTCAAGCAAAGGCTGGACTGCTGGGTATGAATTTAAGTCAGGCTACTTTGATGAACTCTCCAAACATCCACAGAAAGTTTCCTGCAGATCTCAGACAGGTACTGAGTTGCATTAGTTCCAAGAAGGATACATCTCCATGCACTAAACCCTGCAGGCTATGGAAAATCTCAGCAATGTAACTACCTGGCAACTCCATTCTCAGTACCAGCTCAGCCATCTGCACATCTCAGAAGCTTCCTAGCATCAGGACAGGCAGCAAGTCATTCCTATACACAGCCCATCACATGCTGCCTCAGCCTCATAAGCTCTTCCTTTCCTATGTGCTTTGGAACAGGGGAAACAGAAGTGGAGCAGCCTTGTCCCAGTAATACCATTCCCCATGCAGACCACCACTGGACAGTGACAGTACACTCAACACTGTGAAGAAAGGCAGGTAAGCTCAGAAAGGAGAGGGCTTTGCATGCAAGAGTTAAATAGCAGATAGAGTCGATCTCATCATTTGATATTTCCAGGAAAATTATTGTGTTGCTATGGAAACCTCAATGTAACCTGGGTTTTCCCTCCTTTTGTTTGTTCATTTTCTACAAACACTGGCCTCTCCCAGTCCGCTCTGCAGCTCACAAAGCCAATTTATTTTCTAATGTCCACTTCTCTGTGACTGTTTATCAGAGCTTTGCGTTTCACATCATCACTGCCGCAACCTCCAAATACTTCTTTCGCAATACGTACTGTATTGTTTGCTCCCCATTAGGAAACTCAGCTCCCAGGCATGTTGTTCTCTTTCTGCTAGGGGAAAAAAAGGAGAAAATTCTCGTGGTAATAAAACCTTCCTGCTCCCCAAGTCATCAGGGTGCACCTCTTGTGATTGTGGTTTAGTAGTCAATAAGGACCTATCTCACTCTGGGCACTGCAGGCGTTTAGCCTCAAATTGCAACACCTTTTCCCACCAACTTTTCATGTTGAAAGTGAGGCCAAATCCAAAAAGCAACCTAAACCCCCCTGAAGTGGGCCTTGTAGTCACAGTAGGGCCAGACAGCCACATCAAAGCAAGGAACAAAGCATGGATTCTTCCACGCTGGATACCCCAGGTCTGATGAGTTCATACAACTTGAGGGTGCCAGATGAGAATCTACCAATACCTCTACAAACTGGCACAGAATCACAAACAGGCAGTGGCACAGGCAATGACCTGGGTGGGTCTTTTCCCCTTACCTGTCACACTGCCTCTTTTAGACTGCCAGCACTTCAGGGCAAAGACCACCAGGGACTGTTGTACAATCCATAGCACAGCAAGAGCCAAACCTAATTCTGACCCACCTGGTACTACAAAACGAAAAGCAACATAAGGTGATAAAGAATGACAGGAACAAACCTGACCCAACCCCCCCCAAGTCATGCACACACAGAAACTTGCTCTCTGCCTTGCAGGACGTCAGTGGAGCTTTTATTGTAAGAATTGCTTCTGGGTTTTGCCACTCAAGTCACCCTACATTTCTCAAGCAACAGACTGCAGAACAGAAGAGAGCACCCAATCCTTTTAGGGCTGAAGAAACAGACGTGCACTGCAGCAGGGCTGAAACACACCTACTGCTTATTTTCTTACACCCACTGGCATCAAGAAAGTCCACCATAATCAACATTCTGCAAGCATTTTCATAGAAATGCTAGCACTAAAAATAAGTTAAGAAGGGGCTCTTGAATGCCACAGAAAAGAGACCAACTAAGTGTGAAATCCTAGAGTTTCACCGTGTCACATATAGTTGTCCCCATTTAGAAGGTCTCAAGAACTGGAGTGTACCCTTTTTAGCTTTGGAAAATGAGGTGTTTTGCAGGCATATTCGGATATTCAGCTCCAAGTTTTCCTTCTTTTTATTCCTAGGTATCTCTAGCGATTTACTTTATTGTAATAAGAATTACCCTTAACAAGACTGATGGAAACACCAAGAGAAACTTTCCAAACTTTTCCTGTGCCAGCTCATGGTGGCTTGAGTGCCTGAGCAAGGTTTACCAAAGGTTAAGTGGGCAGTTCAAAGCCAAGTCCCACTGCTGTACAACACAACGTGATTTCACAGGTACTGGCAACCTCAAGACACCCTTTCTATCCACCAATCAGGAAACACCACCAAGAAGGATGCAGTGGCTTTTCGCGGTTGTTTGGACGGTCTTTGCACAAATTCACCATCAGTTATCTGAAGTCTTTATATAAATTATTAGATAGTTTTAACATTTATTTACCTGGTCCTGGTCAGTCCTAGAATACACGAATGTCAAGCTGCAAAGCCGTATTCCGAAGCTGAGGATTCAGGAAGATTTTTTCCGTCTCCCTCAGCAGAACCTGTGCCAACGGCCCCACCAAGTGGCCGCACAGCCCTACAGCTCCTCTTTCTGCTCCATTCCACAGGCAGAGCTGGGAGTTCCAAACCGAAAAATACAAAACTTGGTCGCCTAACCCAGTCCTACTTTGCCCAAATCCAAAGAGGACCAAAGTGCTGAAGACCTTCTTTCCAGCAAGGCTTATGAGAAAATGTAAGAGGGGAGTGAAAGAGAGGAGTCCTTCCCTCACAAGAAAAGGAGCAGCAAGACATACAAGCAGGGAATGAGGTATCATATAGCCTCTTAAACTTAGAATTTTATTCATGTTCACATGGACAGAGCACTCAGCGGGTAAGAAAGTAGCTGGATGGTCACACTCAAAGAGTTTTGGTCAATAACTAAACGCCCAAACGGAGACCAGTAATGAGTGGTGTCCCAAAGGGCTTGGTATTGGGACCTGTGTTGTTTAAAACCTTTGTCAAAGACATGGTCAGTGAGATTGAGTGCACCTTCAGTAAGTTTGCTGATGACACCAAACTGTGTGGCACTGTTGACATGCTGGAGGGAAGGGATGGCATCCAGAGGGACCTTGACAGGCTGGAGGGGTGGGCCTGTGCAAATCCCACGAGGTTCAGGAGGGCCAAATCCCACGAGGTTCAGGAGGGCCAAATCCCACGAGGTTCAGGAGGGCCAAATCCCACGAGGTTCAGGAGGGCCAAATCCCACGAGGTTCAGGAGGGCCAAATCCCACGAGGTTCAGGAGGGCCAAATCCCACGAGGTTCAGGAGGGCCAAATCCCACGAGGTTCAGGAGGGCCAAATCCCACGAGGTTCAGGAGGGCCAAATCCCACGAGGTTCAGGAGGGCCAAATCCCACGAGGTTCAGGAGGGCCAAATCCCACGAGGTTCAGGAGGGCCAAATCCCACGAGGTTCAGGAGGGCCAAATCCCACGAGGTTCAGGAGGGCCAAATCCCACGAGGTTCAGGAGGGCCAAATCCCACGAGGTTCAGGAGGGCCAAATCCCACAAAGTTCAGGAGGGCCAAATCCCACGAAGTTCAGGAAGGCCAAGCGCAAGGTCCTGCACCTGGCTCAGAGCAATCCCAAGCCCAGTTACAATGTGGGTGAATGGATTGAGAACAGCCCTGAAGAGAAGGAATTGGGGTGCTGGTGGATGGCTCAACATGAACCAGCAACGTGCACTTGCAGCCCAGAAAGCCAACGGTATCCTTGGCTGCATCCAAAGCAGTGGGATCAGCAGGTTGTGGGAGGAGATTCTCCCCCTCTGCTCTGATCTCCTGAGACCTACCTGGAGCCCTGTGGTCAGTACTGGAGTCTTCAGCACAGGAAGGACATGGATCTGTTGGAGAGAGTCCAGAGGAGGCCACAAAGATGATCTGAGGGCTGGAGAACCTCCCATACGAGGACAGGCTGAGAGAGATGAGTTATTCAGCCTAGAGAAGAGACGGCTCCGAGGAGACCTTAGAGCAGCCTCCCAGTACCTAGAGGGTCTACAGGAAAGCTGGGGAGGGACTTTTTACAAGGGTGATAGAACAAGGGGTAATGGCTTTAAACTGAAACAGAGATTTAGATTAGATAAAAGTAAGAAATTCTTCACAGATCGCCCAGAGAAGCTGTGGCTGCCTCACCCCTGGAGGAGGTCAAGGCCAGGTTGGATAGGGCTTTGCACAACTTTAACCAGTGGAAGGTGTTCCTGCCCATGGCATGGAGGTTGGAATTACACGATCTTTAAGGTCCCTTCCACCAAAACCATTCCATGAGTCTATCGTAACTCTGCTGATAAAATACATGCCCTCTCCTCTGCCTAATTCCTCCCCATACACTTATTTTTAAATTCTAAGGTAAAACTATTCAGCTCTAAGGAAGGAGGTTTGGGGACAAGCTATGGACAAGTTGACAGACAACCCATCTGAAACTTCCTGCTCCTGGAAAGTCACCTTCTGAGCAGCAACCTGTATTGACATTGACCTTCCAGATGATCTAAGGTTCTGTCTGATCTATGTGGGTTCTCTAAAGAAAAGCTCTAGTATGATGTACACCAAGGATGTCAAACTCGGCCCGTGGGCCAAATCCGGCCCTCTACTTTGTTTTAGCCATCCCAGCACCTTGTTTCTACCTGGCAGCAGTGCCAAGATCCTTGTTCCTGTGCTCCTGCCAGTGCTGGGCATGTGTGCGTGTGACACGCGTTACGCTGCAGAAGAACAGCAGGAGCCCTGAGTTTGACACCCCTGACCCAGACCATGCTAAATCAGAGCACAAAGCAAGAGCCTGGGCCCTGCTCTGTATCAATTTGAATTGACATCAGCATTACCACGTTACCCAAGCATGCGAGCAGAGGTGTAGAGCCAAGTTTACAGGGTATTTATACAAAGATGGAGCAGATGTTAGGTCTCCCACATAGGTCAGCGTGCTCAACGCTACATCTTGCCTCCCACATCTAGAGATGCAAACTTATGGCCCAACAAAAGGGTTATGAACAAGTCAGATTGTAAGCAGAGTGAAAGATCTGACAATTGTGAGCATCACAAGGAAAGTGGTTACTACTTTAAAAGACATTCTAGATCATTATATAGCTACAATACTTTTTCGCTATGTGGAAGGAATAGGCAGCATAAAATCTACACATGACTATAAAGGAGCTCAGTTTCTTCTTAGAAGAGGCCTGATATCTTCAGGTTGATGCCAGCAGTAGCCCAAGCAAAAGATAAGCAGTTGTAACTGCATCTAGATACCTAAACAAAGAAAAGATCTTGCAGATACAAGAATAGCTACAGCAATTCAGAACAAGGACTTGCTGGTGTGCACCAGAAGTTTAGAATACAGATACAGTATAAAAACTGCTTTAATAGCACACATGAATTGTTGGACCTTGTGTTTTGGATGAGGTGAAGCAGCATAAGTAAATACTCTCGTTGTTAACCTACCCCAAACCAGACACTGGCGAGATGAATTTTAAGGTGGGAACGTAGCCAGTGGAAAGCACAAAGGCCAATATAGAGCTTTCCCACACTGAGTGAATAACCAAGACCAGCTCACACCACCACTGGAAAAAATTCTGCTTCCCTTCAGGCTTAAAAATCCAGACACATACATCTAAGAGAACAATTATTTTTCAATTCAGTAATGCACAAGCTGGCACATTCCCTAACATACGCATCACGTAATATTAGCATTTTCTTTTTTTCAGGAAGTATAGTTTTTAGGGAGCAGCCAGCTTTTGTGGGCAAAGAAGGTGTCTTTCCTCACATAACAGAAGGAGAGACACTGAAGAGGAGACACTCTACATCTGTTATTAGACTAATGCATTCATATGGAACACTCTCACCTCAGTAGAAATTATGTGTTTGCTTACAGGATTAGGAGGTAAGGATATTTTTCATATTAATCTTTAAACTCAATACCTAGCTGCAAATATGCACGAGTCTGTGCTTTTGTACTGCTACAGATTTCACCCTGAAATAATCCACGTGCTGGGTGTGAGATGCAGTAATGAACACCACCGTTATCAGTGCAGACTTTTTGTGATGTATGGGTTTTGTTTGGTTTAAGAACTCCTCACAAATGCCATTTGACCCAGATACTACAGGCAGCAAACGCACAGGTACAACCAAATCGGGGTACGGCACTCAGCCTCACAGAGCAAAAAGACCCCACTGACCAACAGTTGCCCAAGCAAGCTGAAGGGGCAGCATTGAGGAAAGACTGGAATTCTCCACAGCAAAGCTACATTGAACAACACACATAAGATTAGAGCCCTCCTCAAAACCATCTTGGAATGCCCTTCCCCTAATCCTAAGAAAAGCTCTCTCATTTACCACATAAGCAAATACTGGTAGGAAATAACAGCAGCTTATCGAGGAATCTGAGATTCACAAACATTCAGTGTGAGTCAAATACTAATACTGGGAGCATGGCTTGTGCCTGTATAAGGAGAGAGCATACAGAGCTGAGCGTAACCTTTTCAAAAGTCTCTAGCAAGGCTGCTGTTTTCAAGGACCAGCTTCTTCATTCCTTGTGGAATACTAAAAACTCTTAAAATGAGCGCGACCAGAAAGCCTTGCAGCCCAAGTAGCTCTATGCAAATTTGCTACAAGCTCTATATATAGTACATGAAATACTTAAGTATATGAAAAAAACCCAAAACTACACACTTAAACAGTGTAGCAGCTACTGATATTCAACTGCTCTCACAGGGAAGGTTCTGAAGGTCTTAACTACGTAGAGCCTGGCTGTTCTATCAGCTTCATGTTAGATGTCTATCAGTAATTCACTTACTCCACAGAAGCACCTTAAAATAGAGAGGTTCTACAGTTTTCTCTGATGTAGGCCTTGGCAGAAGGCTCCAAGCATTTAGCTAGAAGTACTAACAAAAAGAAAAAAGAGGGAAGTTCTGACTAACACTGCCCTCTTGAGGGAAACCGGGCTTTATTGCCTTAGGAAAGGCATCCTCTCTTCACTGTCTGTCAGCTCACATTAAACTCCTCCCCCCCGCCCTGCCCTGTGGTTCGAGGTGAGAAGTTCTTGAAAAGCAGTGCTCGACTCACACCTAGGAATGAATTATCTCTAGATAAAGCATAGTTTTGGTTATGTTTTGCTTATAGGTATTTTAGATACAAACAAAGGGAGAAGTCACTCTGAAAGCACAAGAACTTATGGGAAATAAAGTTATCCCTGGAAATCAGAAATTTAATTTCTTTATGAATTGCAGCCTTTTATTTTATCCAACAGCTAGTGATGAAAAAGCCAAGATTAGGAACCAGAATCCAGTATTTTCTTTGTCCTGAAAACTCCTAATCGCTGGGCTACACAACTATGATCTCTCTAGCCTCGAGAAATCTTGATCTTTATATGCCATTTCCTGAAGAACAAACACTCATCTGCTGGCTGCAGTAATTCGTTGCAGTATCTATTGGAAGCTTTTGGAGTATTTCCTGAAAGCTATTCTAATGGTCAGGCTGTGGGACACAATGCCCAGCCTTATGAGAAAGCAGATACCACTGCTATATTTATGGAACGAGTTTACTTTGAATGTGTATAGCATCAGGGAAAAAAAAACCAAACAAAGCAAACCAAGGCACACCCAAAATTCTCAGAGAAGTTAAAAGAAGGAACATTTGGCTTCCAGTCTCTTGTCCGGCTGGGATATAAGCTAGACTGACATGGGAAGCACAGATATTTCAAGAACACTCAGGGAAAACTCTACACAAGCTTTGCCATCCATCTTCAAGACTTCACAGTATTTTAAGCCCAGAAATACCTAAAAATTATCACACAGTTTTGCACGGGGATCAAGTTCATTAGCAAGTCCTGTCAATACTGCCAATGAGAAGCAACACCTTCCTGTAAACAGTATCTGTGTCACACTAGAATGTTAGAGCAAAGTTGAGTGGAGCCCTCCCACAAGTGAAGAACATAATCCTTTAACACACAGCTCAAAAGGACTCATTAAAAAACTCACTTTCAAAGCCCAATAGCCAAAATACTATATCATTTTTATTCCATGTGTGGCCTGCTGTATGAAATCCACAAAGAACTTTTCTGTGTCTTGCATGTGCTTAACATCTTTAACTCGTTAAAAATCACCTGCCTCACCAGCAAGACTTCCACTAGTCTCTACACCAGACACTGCTGCACAACACTGCAGGGATGAAGAGTATACTCACTTGAAAACACTAATTATGTTGCACACACACCCCCCTGTCCCACAGATTGTATTTGGTGGAAACGGGAAATTTATGAGAAGCTTCGTATGAGATTTGCAGATTAACACAGACTTTATCTGAAATGCTTCACGTGCTAGAGTGGAAGAAAAAAATGAAAGCAAAATATAGGAAGAGCCTGATGCCTCAGGAAGAGCTTTAGAAGCAATGATCACACCTCCTGTTCCTGATTGACTTGCCAGAACCTCTAGCTAATGAGAAGTCAAAGATGGAAACAAAACCAAAATGATCACCTGTACAGGCTTGAAGCTGCCTCCCTTCACTATAAAAAACTTTTAGTAGTACACATTCCAAAGCTAGAATTTTATGCCAAGTCAGCTGGGAGAGTGGGGAGGGAAGAGACATAAAAGAAATAGCGTTAAATATTCTTATAGCAACCATTCTTTAAATTAACATTTTATTTCTGGAAATAATAAAAACCAGTGTGGCAAAATGAGAGACATCACAAGTCAGGGCACGAAATACTCACCTATGTGGGGTTTTTTAGGACTAAGCAGCCTAAAAAAAGAATTTCTAATAGATACAGGTGAGGGTTCAATATTTCACAGAACAGTAACAATGAGTTTGAGCATCTAGAAGTACTGTACTGTTAACTAAAAGGATACTTTTGAGTGTTTACAGTCACCAAGATTCATGATGAGAATAAACTGGCATTTAAACAGATGCTACTGCTCCATCAGGATTTAATCATAATTGAACAATGGTAGTGGAATATCACCTACTACTGATTCATCTTGAACTGTGCATCTACTCAGGCCAGACCAAAGCACCAGGTCTTCCCAGATCAAAGTTTGCAGCCCAGTTTCTACAAAAGGCAGGATTTTGTCTAAGCATCAAGCAACTCGGTGTCAGCAAGACTTGCATTATTACCATTCAAATCAGACACTGAGTGAAACAATACAAACAGGCTAGACCAAGTATTTGCTCATCCACGACATCAGGATCGCTCTAAATGTGTTCTGACTTGTTTTTTAAGAAAGCTGGCTTTCTCCTGGAACAGTTATCCGTTCCATACCAAGCACAAGCTCTTGAGTTCATATATGAGGATAGACATAACAAAAGCGGAATACAAGCGAAGACAGGTCTATTAACTACTTTCAGGAGTCTGAACTCTAAGCAACCCCTTTTTCAGTTCAGCAATTTTATCTTCTCTGGAGGCTGCATAACTCTTTGCTGTCTTAATGAGAGACTCGTGATTCTTCTCCAACGCAGCCTTCAGATTTAGATAGATTTCCTAGAAAGAAGAGATAAAGGGGGAAAAAGGCCATCAGCAAAGTTAACATTTGTACTTTATAGGATGTAAGAGAGTGGTCTGGTGGTCTCAAGAGATTTCAAAGGTGCCTTGCTCCTATCTTAAAAAGCAGCATTTCACAGAACACCAGAAAGTTACAAACCATCAGAAGAATAAGAGTAGCCACAAGTAAATCCCAATACTGTGATGCTGTCACAAGTCTAGCAGCCACAACACTAAGATGGTCCAACAACCAGCACCAGCCCAGTATGCGCACCGCGACCGCTCCATTCCATGTTAACCTGGGGTCACCAAGGTCCCCCCAGCATGGACAGTACTTCAGTAACAGACAGGCTGAGGTTCTCAAGGCAGACTGTGATCCCCTGTTCCCAACCCATCAGGATTTCTGCCTCTTTCCAAAGCTGAGCTGGACAGCCACCTTCCTGAAACTCTGGGAAGAAAGGGTTTGCGACATGGCAAGTGGTCCTGTATCTGAGGGAGACTGTTGAGAGGACTCCAGTACTGTTCATCACTACAACACGAATGTAAAACCTCACAGGTGGTCACAGGGGCCAAACAAAACAAGAAAAATATTTGAATGCTTAGAGCTGGAAGCACCACGATACAAAAATAGACACTACAGAACAAGTATAGTATCTGCTACAGGCACCAGTGGGAATGAGTATTCCTCCATCTACACAAACAAAGTTAAAAAACAGTTTTGAGAATACCAAACAGGATTCCTTTTAGAGGAAAAAACCCTCACCTTGGCTTTCATTTCTTCTTTTTCAGCATTCTCACGCAGTTGCTGAATTTTGAACTTTGTCTGTTGGATTTCCTTGTGAATGGCTGTCACTTTATCATATACAGCACCCCTCTTCTCCTGAACTCTGTTACAATATCTAAAGGTGGGAGAAAAAGCTTGTACTGAGCCATTTGAATATTTCCCGAATAAACTTAACCCCACCACAAGGAAACCTTGAATTTTAGGAGCATGAAAACAACAGCTTCTACAAGCAATGCTACATAGAATCTACTTGCTAGGAATGTGTCCAATTCTTAGACCAGAACAAGATGTGGAAATCAAAGTGGAGTTACACTGTGTTGAAGACCCTCATTTGCTGCCAGTCAAGGCAACTCAAGCGACTCCAGTAGAACCAGACCAACAGACAGCTGGACCTGCATCTTCCAGCCTTCGAGTGAGGCAGTACAGGTGTTGGTGGAGAGCCCTGCCTAGAGCCCAGGCACTAGGCTAAAAGCAATACAGCTGCACCCAATGTTTCAGCATAATTGGAAGTCACACATTTTCCTTAGCCTCAGATGCCCTCCCTGCAAGTAAAAGCTCTAATCCCTTCTACATGTTATCTGAAACTTCCAATCCATCATTTCACTGCATCCCAAACAGAGAGCAAATAGTAATTCCCCATCTTGCAGGTAAATTCAGATAGCTGCAGCTGTGAGCCGCCACACAATCAGCAAAGGGTTAGCGTGGGAACAGATCTACTCTGACTTCAAGTGCAAAAACCATCTACCAGTTTATACTAAGCATTTGTACAATAATTACAGTTGGAACTATAGCAGCTGCTTTCTCTAAAGAATGGCTGAATTCACTCATGCTTAGCAAGAGACTACTTACAACTCCCTACCTCAAGGGAATAATCAGGACACATTCTCTTATTCACCAGTAAAAACTTTTGTTTTCAAACCACAGTTGCCTCCCTTCCCCTCTTGCTTATCAAAGCGTCTAATTTTATCACTCAAGGGAAATAGCCAACACGTTAAAACCAGATCAATCGGCAGCAACTTTTAGCATAAAGGAGCATTAGATTATATTATTTTCATTCTTAATTTGGAAGGAAAAATAGCTTTTCATTAATCTCCTTTAGCTGGTGGAATACACTAAGTGAGGAGCAAAGGAAGCCTTGCTGCAATTCTACACATCACACAAGCCTTTCAGCACGACTGAATCTGAGCTGACTCTCTGAGCTATGTAGAAAAAGCTCTCTCCCATCACGATTAATCTACTCGGCCAATAATTTTCCATATTTCCCTCCTACCCAAGTACAGAAAAATGCTACATTATAAGATTTCTCTTTAACAGTTCAGCACTCTAATCTCACAGTGAAGCCACAACCTTCCAACGCTGCAGTCTGCTGCTGCTGCAGAAGTGACTGCTCTGCTGTAAACACTGCCTTGCAACTTGCCTTTGGCATACGGTAGGAAGGAAGATGGGCTGAGAGGCTCTGATCAAATGACACTTTTCCTTTTGTTTTAGAAGCTTCATGTCAGGATAATACTCCTCTGAGATACGAGCCCCATTTCCCCATGGGTCTTGAACATCTTTGATAATGAGCAAAAGTGGCAAGGGAAATTATGAAAAATTCATGAAAGGCAAATGGGGCTTTGTTGAAGCCTGATAAGTTGGAAAATTATCCCAATGTGACATTCTCTTTAAGAAGATAAAAGAATCAAGAATAAGCATTATAAATTAAATTAGTGCTCCAATAAAAGAATTCTTGTCAAGTCACATTGCAATTATTGATTTGAGACCCCAAGTCCCTGCCTGCAGCATTACTGGTCTTCATACAAAGCTATCCCACATCGCTCATTTTCTTCTTACTGCTAAGCTACATATTTGTACCAGACGTGAACTCTGCACAACGAAGACATAAAGTAGCATCAGGAAGAAATAACAACTCATCCATACTCAAATACGGTTTGCTTATATTGCTCAACATCTTCACGCTTCTTTTTTATCCTTATTTCAGCTGTAGACAGCTTCTCATGTTTTGCAGTGACCAGTCTCTTTAAAGACATTTCATCTGTCTTCCCCTTTTTCAGCTCTATCTGAGCGCTCTCAAGCTGATCCTCCAGATTTCTGACCTAGAGTACATAAACCATTGAAATAAATTAAATGGGGCAAAAATAATCAAAAGAGCATACCTCATTAGGTTAAGGCTAGAACTAGCTTCCTGCTTTTGAAAACCTGATTGCTAACTAATTCTTCCAGTTAAATCCCTGTTCCCTAGCCTTTATCGAATTTTAAATACATCCAAGCAGACAAGATCCCATCACTCAAAACGATTTCCACAAGTTACTGTGAGTTCTGTTATAGCTCTTAGCCAAGGGTAATTTGAACATATGCTGCACAAATACCCCAAAAGACTGCATATCGTTTTTCAAACATTCCTAATGATTGCATTCTCTCAAAACTAAGTACCAAAGAGTAAGGTACTGTATCGTGACAAATAGTTCATCAGGCAAAGGCTGGCTTAGAAATATCAATAAAGTTAAAGGCACATAAGACATGGCTCTTCTTGGAGTAGTAATTTTTTGCTCTTAGTTTCTGTGCTCTAGGCAGAAGAAACTGAATCTCACTTTTCTTCTTCCATCATTTCCTACCAACAATCCCAAGACAGTTCAAACTATTTTAGGTCAGGTTTCTATGGCAACAAAGGCTTTGCCTGTTAAAGTGGTCAATAGTACATTAGCTAGTGGCACACAGCAAAGCAGCAGCTATATTTTACTGATGTTTTTAAGAATGAGATTTTGAGGCTATCCAAATTCTTTCTTTTTGAGGAAGAAGAGATATGGGAACTTTCAAAATATAGACATTTACTGATGATCACCTATCTTACTTAGCCATTAAATTCTCCCTAAGCAGATACAATTTGGATGATACAAACCTCTGCTAACACACTGGCCAGCCTCTCCACATTTGCTCCCTGTCTTTCCATCTTCTTTTGATATAACTGCACCTCCAGCTGGCATGATGGTAGAACCTCAACTAGGTCTCTATAAACTTCATATTTCTCAATAACTTCTTGCTTTAAAGAGAAAAGAATATTAATAAAACACCTTTGGATTTCAGCAGTTATTTCGTATAGTATTAACTCACATTGACCTTTGTATCCATTCCCCTGTTTAATATGCACTGGAATTAACATTTAGTATGTACTGAAGTGAGCTCTTCAGTACAGGGAAGTGACACACAAGTACTCAACGCTGAACTAACTAGCTTGTAACAAGAGTTTTCAGGACAGAAAAAAGCTGTACACTGAAGATATTCTCTACTGGTAAAACATGAGTTACATAAAGCACCATAAAAACAGATGTCTGGAATTAAAATGCACCTTTGGAATCAAAATACCGAGGAAGACAAAGTTACATCTGTGGAACTTACATAAGAGTGATCATGAATTACAAACATTTAAAGACTGGGCATCACTATTAAAGAAAAAAAGAAAGAAAAAGCTAGGAAGGGAACTCAGTGCCCACCACATACTTGTGGACACAGCCATCCTCTCCAGAAACAGTGAATAGTAACAGGGACACTATGAAGCACATCTTCTAAATCCAAGGACACTTGTGAGCTGCCAAAATATTGTCATCTCTTGAAAGCAAAGAGTCAGACAGGTACAGTATAAATTCAAGAGTTTTACACTTGTTTTCAGAAATAAATGGATTCTTACTGAGGACAGAGCAGCGGTGACTGCAATCCCACTTTTCAAAAACAACAAAAGAAAAACACCACCACCAACAACAACAAAAAAAAACCCAAAACAAAACAATGCCCCAACAACCACTTTCCATTTTCTTTGAAGATGTGATTTCATTTCAGAGTAAACAGTGTTCTGTTGATTTTTGAGTAGAAGGATAGAAGGAAGCAGTTTTACATGATGACAGGGCAGTAAAATATGCTTTTTTAAACAGAATGATACCTTTTTGTGCTGACAGAGGAAAACCTCACCTTAGATCTCTTGAGTTTCTTAACAGTCTCTTTCATCAGTTCTTTGTAATTTTTCAGTTCCTCTGGACTCTCCACAATTTTTGATTTCAGCTGCTCTTGTTCTTCTTTCAAAGTGGCCATAGTCACTTTAAGCTCATTCTAATTAACAACATAAACACACTTCCAATATTAGCAATTAGGTGAACCAAGAGGAATTGTGAGGCATGGTTTGCCAGAATCCTACAACTAGGTGAGTTCTTCTCTCTGTTGTAAGTGATGTCTCATTAGGAAGCTTGTTTTAAAAATAAATTCCTCTGAACAGCATTAACATTCCCAATCAAAGCAGTTAACAGTCCACTTTGCTCCCTGAACACTTATACATGGGTGCAACACTGAGCTACAAGAACAGCATTTAACTCGTACCCCTAAAATGCCTGCCAGATAACCCACACTGCTTGCAGCTCTCTCCTTCAGAGCCCCTCACCTGGGGCAACAGGAGTCACTGCAAGATTTCAGAGCCAGCTGTATCAGCCTGGCGTATGAACAACGAGCTTCCCATGCAGCCTCTCAAAAACCTCCTGGTTTGTCCCCACCAGGTCAGTGGCTGCCACATGACCCACTCTACGCACCTCAGGAAAATATGTAGCTTACAAGAAGTCCAGATTTCTTGCCCTTTAACAGATCAGCTTCCTGAACACAGAGAGAGCTTTACACTGCAGAGATGTGTGTTTAAAGTTAACAACAAAACAAGCTACTGCAATAAAGCTTCCAAGGGTGAAAAATTGAAGCCAAATAAGTTTTTTAAAAAAATTAACAATCACCACCTAAACGTTAACTAGCTCCAAGAATAATTTGATCCTAGAAAGAAAGACAATCTATTAGCTGATCTGAGATGCAAGCTCCAGCCTACACCTACACAGAGGTGTACTTACCAGTTTCCGGGTGCTCTCTGAAATATCTGACTTCTTTTGCGAAATCACTTCTTGCAAAGCTGTCTAAAGAAAGCAGCAAACTTTAAAAAAACATCTCTACAACTGATGCCTTCTTTACCCTTCTGTTATAGCTCTGCCTACAAGAGAAATCCCATTTATGGTTTCTTTGGAGTGCCATAACTAGCAGATAAAATTGCAGTCTATAAGATTTAAAAGACACTGGAGGAAAACATTGTCGCAAAAGCCACTAGGAGCACTAGGGATGCAGCCAGTTACCTAGGAACAGGGATAATAGAGGGACTACCTCTATTCTTACTGACACACAACCTTCTTCACCAGGGGCACTGCTCTGGAGAAAAAAACATTAATACAAGGTCCCCAATAATATCAAAGTGAAGCGCATGGTTAGTAATATAAATAGTAGAGACATAAGTTAACATAAAAAAAACCCCAAACCTAACGACAGATTTTTTTTCCCAAGCCATTGAAAAGGCTACCTATGAGACCTCAGAGGCAAGTAGCCTTTGCTAGGAAGTTACTCCTGCAGTCAGCCCTGCTCTTTTTGCCAGGCATTCTCTTGGGTGACCCTTCTCAGGCTCATTTCCTGCCATGGCTCACCTCCAGTTCCAATTCTTCAAGTTCCAGTGGAAAGCAAAGGGGAACATACAAACACAATTCTAAACAATACAGGTATAATTTCTAAATAATACAGGTATCTCCCAAGTCATTGAAAGAATGCATTTCAAAAAAGAAAGAGCCGAATACACTTTTGTATTCCCTAAGTCTGACTTCAAGTACGTTTCACATTCCTTACAGTGAAATGAAGAGTTGGTGTTAGGGGTTAGATAAGACATTGTGTTGCTGTGGCCTTTGTTTTAAATCAGAACAATCCCCTTACTCTTTGTAGAAGTAGGGAGAGGAGAACTAAATATAGGAACACTCGTGATCAGGAGCCACAGCAGCATTTCCAAGAAATATATAACAAGATCATACTTGTTTCCGACGATAGTCCTGCCTTAGCAGTTGCTCCAGTTCCCGAATGTTATCTGTCAGCTTCTTGACCTCTTCTTGATGTTCAACTGGAATGGTGCTAAGAGAAAAATAAAAATATTGGACAGTTTCAGCATCGCTATAGTCAGGTCAGAGTGCAGTAGATGAAATAATCACTCTCTCCAAAAAGTTTACAAGCAGCAACTTTAGTAATCAGGGCAAGACAGTGTCAACTAAGGATGGCAACATTACCCATCTATTAGGTTAAAGATGGGCTTCCTACAACTATTGAAGAGATAAAAACATATCACTAGAACTATAACAGCAGAAGTTTCACCATGGTCTCCAACATGCAAAATACAGTATCTTCTCAAAGCAACCATATATGCCTGAAGTCACATTTTTATTTTCTGACTGCAGCTCTTCTAGCACAACTCCAGTAGAGGGACTTCTGTAACTCTGAGCACAATCCAACTGTAACATCTCCATATTTGCTGTTTTATTTCCCAGGGAAACTAATCAGCAACAAAGTCAGACAAGAGCCAAAGGAGAAGTCAAGCCTGCTCAATTTAAGAGTTCCTACAGTAGTTACCAAACAACTCTGTCAAATCACACAGCTCAGCTACCCAGTTCCTGTTTAGGCACTCCATATGGAATCACAGAATCATACAGGTTGGAAAAGGCTCTTAAGATTGTAGAATACAACCTTAAACCTAAGGTTGCCAAGCCACAACTGAACCCTGTCCCTAAGCACATCATCTACCCAGCTTTTAAATTCCTCCAGGGATGGTGACTCTACCACTGCCCAGGCAGCCTCTGCCAGTGCTTGACAAGCCTTTTGGTGAAGAGATTTTTCCTGATATTCAATCTGAATCTCTTCTGGCACAACTTGAGGCCAATTCCTCTCTTCCTATCACTTGTTACTTGGCAGAAGAAACCAACACCTGCCTCATCACAACCTCCTTTCAGGGAGCTACAGAGAGCAGTAAGGTCTCCCCTCAGCCTCCTTTTCTCCAAACTAAACAACCCCAGTCCCCTCAGCCACTCCTTGTAAGACTTGTTCTCCAGACCCTTCCCCAGCTCTGTTCCCTTCTCTTGTGCTCCCAATGTCCTTGTAGTGAGGGGCCCAAAACTGAAGACAGGATCTGGGATGGGGCCGCACCAATACCAAGTACAGTGGGATGATCCCTTCACTATTCCTGCTGGCTGCACCATGGTTGATCCAAGTTAGGATGCTGTTGGCCTTCTTGTCCACCTGTGCACACTACTGGCTCACATTCAGCCGACTGTTGACCAGCACCCTCAGGTTCTTTTCTGCTGTGCAGCTTTCCAGTGACTCTTCCACTATGCCTGTAGCGTCACATGGGGTTGTTCTCTCTTTGGCTCAAATTCTTTTTGATACCAAGAATAATCTCTTCCTCAGTACATATTTCAAATGGTTATTTTTGCGTCTGGCTTTAGTTTGCTTCCCAAGACCTTCAAAAATATTTATCTTGTGTTTAGTGCTACATTATTCTGATCACATCTTGTTGGATAGACTACTACCAAAACCTAAAGCAATTCAAACATCTGAAGTATTCAGCAACCCCAGGCATATTTATAGAGTGGATATAAGCAATGTCCTTAGGCCAATGGTCCATCTCGCCCAGATTTCTGCCTCCAACACTGGCAATGGAAAATGCTGTTTTGGGAAGGCTCACGAGCAGTGGAGACACAAATGCAGGACCTGGCACTTGGCCTTGTTTAATCTCATACAAATAGCCTCAGCTCACCGATCCAGCCTGTCCAGATCACAGGCACTGAAAGGGAAAGTCAAGTAGTGTATCTCAGTGCTTACTCCTCGTACTCACTTCAGTTTCTCCAGCTTCAATGCCAACTCCCGATTTGCAGTCTCCAGTTGTTGGTGTTTCTCCATAGCCGATTTCTGCAAATTAAATATTCAGAGGGATTTCTTTTATTATTTTAGAGAAATATGTTTTCTCTCTGGTCTTCTGTTAGACCTGTGCTTATCATTATTTCACACAAAACACACCATCTCTGAACTACTGAGATATGCAAAAGAGAAACCACCTGTAGCTCTGGCTTCAGCCCACTGACTGCTACACGCCTTTTCTCAAAGTAATGTGAGATGTCAAATCTTCGCTTACCAGGCTAAACTATGAAATAAGTTACTGGAAAAGCACTTCAGATAAAAGCCTAAGTGATCATTTGGCCATGGTCATACAAAAACCTTTACATTATCGACAAGCTCATCCACTCTTCTAAACTGATGCGTTTCCTTAAGGGCTTTGCAAAGGTTTTCTTAAACCATTTACAGTAGCTGTGCAAGCTTATAACATGTAATACAGTTGTGCAAGTTTTACATAGTATCAAACTGGTACCTCCCTGTATTACTTGGCTATATTTAAGATTCCAACCTGTTATTCAAACATGTAGTTAAAAAAAACTACAACCTTAATGCTCCCAGTTCTATGTTAACATTAATTACGCTTAAGCAGGTATCTGGAACAACACGGTACCCAATCTTACATAGTTCACTTGTAATTCCAAGTAGACTTCACGTCGGATTTCTCTGAAATTCACAAAGTTGAGAATGCCACTCAAGAAGCGAGCTGTCCTCTTTGTTTCTGAAACAGGAATTGCAAACCATCACTAGTCTGGTTTCCAGCCTCATTGCAATTGCATACAAAAAGTTGGGCAAAACGGAATTCAGAGAAGAAATAAAAATTACAAAACAACACAATGCAAATTAGTTTTTCCCCTGCTTACCTTGCAAAGATTCCACAGACTACACAAACCAGCACCAAGCTATGAACTTACAATGTCTTCACAATTCTATGCAATTTAACAAATGAAAATGCCACCTGGGAGAAGTACTATTAAAATACAGTCTCCCATTAAAACGGAAGCCAGGGAGAAAGCACATCAGACTTCAACCACAGCTCTGAAGATAGAACCTCATAGGAACTATCAGGCTAACCAAAAAACAGGTTGAAGTGCAGGGACCTTCTAGCTCTAGGCCATGCAAACTTTGTGAAAGATGATTACAAAGGCCTTGAATGTCTTCAACAAGACACAGCAAGTGTTCTTCAGAATAGCCTTTTTAAAGTTATTTGTGTTGTACCAGAATCACAGCAGCTGCGTATTGAAAAGGATGAAGCAAAAATTCAGTCGCTTCCTACATAGAATCAACATAAGAAATCCGACAGCATTCCAGAGTCGCCAGGATAATTTTTATTACCATCTATTTTTACACTATTTCAAGCACATCACAGTCCACTCTCCAGACCAGCAGTTTAGACTCACAGGATTTAAAACTCCCCATGGTTATTTAACTGGATAAGCCTACATAAGGAATAAGAATGGATCCATAGATCCAGCTTGTCTAAGGGCCATAGCAAGAGTCAGAAGAGTAGCTGGAAGCCAGGGACACTTCCCTGTAGAAGGTGCCCATCTGGCTAAGCCAAATGAGAAAAAACACCTGGATATCAAGTGATGCCCACTACCTCAGGAAACACAGGTATTACAATGTACTTGCTTACTTGGGTTTAGAAGATCAGCAATTTTAAAATCATTAATCCGGCACACTGGAAGTAAGCGCTCCCTGCAAGGAAAACAAAAACACAATGTTATCTGCAGTGATTATTACTCAGTTTGTGTGCTGTATCCATTTACCAAAAAACAGATCTCGTCCCCTCATCCCAGAGCATATGTACAGCAAGCACAGAATAACAGGAGAATAACACTGTAAGACTCCACACGCAGATCATTATTAAAAATTTGAATTCTTAGAGCATCACACAAGGATTTCTGTAGAAAAAATATCTGCCTGTAGAGAAACTTTGCAGCTTAATTAGGGAACTCGTACACTTAACTGTCAGTCAGTTTTCCCCTTACAACTGAAATGAAGCTTGAAGTCTAACACTCGCCTCATTCCAACAAAGATATCTACACAGGATTCAGACAGCAAATTTACACAGCAGGTACTTCAGATCCCTCTTCTATGTGTAATGATAACCCTCCAGCCATTTAAAGCAGAGATTTGAGCTCCAGCTTGGTAAGGCTGGATTATTTAGTTAACACGTGCACTTTGACAAGACAGCTGCCTGCTGAGACTTTTACTCTGTTAAACATTGCTGTCCCCTGTTCATCAGCAAATTTCATTTTGCTCAGAGCCAACAAGCAGCAGAACCACCATCAGCAAAAAGGCGTAAAGACCCAATACTCATAGTAAATTGGACCTTTACAAATAATAGCAACTGAAAAGCTGCATCATGTTCTACTTACATTTGAATATACAAATTACAAACAGGTAGGAAGCCTTCGAATATCTGAGGATACATTATGTCAACGCTGACTGGCATCTAAAGAGTAAAGAGAGTCAATGCATAAGTAGAGAACAATTAAACAAAAAGGACACAGGTTTATTTCCACAGCATAAGATAATTGAAATAGGTTAAACACACTGAGGATGGTCTCTCCATCCACGAGGAACACACCGTAGAAGCTTAAGAATGCCATCAATACAATCAGCAGGCTATTTTAAGGGTCAATTTTTCCTGGTCAAACTCTAAAAAGACAATAATAACATAAGCAGCAACGTTACAAGCTCTAGAATTCAATATAAAACCTCCTTTTTAATTCACACACTCAACTGTTTTATGAAGAGGTCAGGAGGAAATGGTAGTGGTACAGTGTCACCTTTCCTGATCTTTTAAACCTCAAAATACATATCCCAGCTAACGTGATTGCCTGTGAAGAACTGAGTTCTCTTGTACACATACCATTTTCCTTTTCAACCTATCCAAAACTGGCATGGGACAATGCTCTTTTTTCTGAGACAATACTATTTAATCTCACTTTCACGAATCAGTTCTTGAGGCAGAAGATAAATTCAGCGTTAACCAAGAAGATATAAGTTAACATCCAGCTGCACTTCTCCTTACATTCCTCTCACTTGATGAAAAAGTGGAGATGATCAAACATTAAAAGCAACATTTACTTTCCTCTAGACCAGTCTACCATTTGAGCAGAGACCTTCCTCCAGCCACAGCTAAAGGCTGATGTCCAAAATGACAGCATGTATTTTCAAGGCCAGAGATGTTGTCCCTTCATAGGCTTATCCAATCCCATCTGGACCTTCCAGGCATTTCTGGTACCCGTGGCATCTCACAGAAAAGGATTCACAGCTTAACCACAGAAGGAGAGGGTTCTCCACAGAGTCTTTCCTTGAAGCCTACAGTGGCAGCTGAGCTCCTCTTCATGTCCACTGTAGTGGACTCTTCCTGTAGCAGAGAAGGGACTCCTCTCCATGGTAGGGGTGTTGGGGGAAACCGGAACCCAGAGGCAGGGCACCCACAAAACCACTATTTCTACAAATATCTTGAGCTGCATCTCAAGACCAGAAGCAATGACTAAATTAACTTCTCACATGCCATCGGCTTGGCCTCAGCACCAGCCCACAGACAATTCTCCCAGGTTTATTCACCTCTGGTAAATGACCTCTGCCAATGGCTGCACTGCAGTCCTGCACCCTCACTCCTGCCTGAGTGAGCCGACCAGCTGCCCCCCATAACACAAACACCCATGGCTATACAGCACCTCCCATATAAGTTTTCTGCCACAGAGGCAGAATTTCTAAACTCCAACACATGCAGTTACAACACACAAAGCAGTAAACTACTTGCTGTTTGCCAATCAGAAAACAAGAGGGAGGTCCTTCAACACTGAATTTCTTAAGTGCAATATTTTTTTCCTTTCACGTTCCATTACACCTCCCACTACAGACGTACCATGTAGAAATGCTCCAGGCGGATTGTATATACCTTCTGCATGATTCTCATGTAAATCATGTGTAAAACTTCAGGCTGCAAGAAGAAAGGACAAGACTCAGTATTCATTCAGATTTGGGGCTCCAGACTAGGCCATAAAAATAACTCTGCCTTTAACATATGAAGGCCAATTTAATTGAGTTACCAAGACTAACAAGTTTTACTTTCCAACAGCAATGCCTAAACTTCAAGTTATCTCATAGCACAATTACAAGAGACAGCAACCAGCTCAGAGAACTATAGTCCTGACTGTTACACCTAAGCATTGTTTCTCACTATGCTGCTGCTTGCTGAACATTTTTTGAACCAAGCAACACCAAAAATCTAAAAAAAAGTTCACAGAAACTCTAATCCCACAGCAAAGAGCGCCCTTTGTCATGTTATTTAAACTTAGGTGAAAGAGACACCCACAAGTTATTAATTTACAACACTAATCCAAAATCAGTTCAGATCTATCTTCCTGCTTAAAAATGACCATCCCACCTTTCCCCAAACACACAGGGCCAGCCTCCTCCTTCAGCAGGGACAAGGAATTGCACAGAGGCATCCATTCCCACTTCTCTTTTGTTGAGGACACTGCAAGACTGCGTGAACAGTGATGGTTAGACCAATAGAAGACAAAAAAAGGATGGAGAAGGGAGGGGATGCTCATTACAGAGCTATTTTAAAGCATTAGTGCTTTCAGTTCAGCTACGCTCTTGAAGCTGTGCCAAATGTGGTGGATGTTTTAACCTCATTCCTGCAGAACTGAGGAAGACAGATCATGTAATGTCACATTTATAGCATCAGCCCCTTCTTTCCAAGGCTGAGCCAGCTCCTCTGAAGCTGAAGGGAGAAGAAGCTCTGGGTTTGGCCCTGTAGCTCCTGTGGGACTGATCAGACACATCGCAAAAGTAAACCCCCCTGTTCAGATGGTGCAGCAGCACAAGGAGGTCATCAAATCATAGAATAGTTTGGGTTGGAAGGGACCTTAAAGATCACCCAGTTCCACCCCCTGCCATGGGCAGGGACACCTCACGCTGGATCAGGTTGCTCAAAACCTCATCCAACCTGGCCTTGAACACCTCCAGGGATGGGGCAGCCACCACTTCTCTAGGCAACCCGTGCCAGCATCTCCCCACCCTCAGTGTGAAGAATTTCTTTCCAAGCAAAATCTTCCCCCTTCCAACTGAAAGCCATTGCCCACCTTGTCCTGTCACTATTTGCCCCTGTGAAAAGGAGACCCTGGAGAATCACAGAATGGTTTGGGTTGGAAGGAACCTTAAATCCCATTCAGTTCCAAACCCCCTGCCGTGGGCAGGGACATCTCCCACCAAACCCAAGAACCCATCCAACATGGCCTTGAACACCTGCAGGGAAAGAGCAGCCACAACCATCCTGGACAACCTGTACTAGTGTCTCCCCACCTTCATGGTGAAGAATTTCTTCCTAACGCCTAATCTAAATCTTCCCCCTTCCAGTTTAAAGCCGTTCCCCTTCATCCTATCACTACAAGCCCTTGTAAAAAGTCCCTTCCCAACTTTCCTGAAGTCCCTTCAGCTATGAGGTCCCCCGGAGCCTCCTCTTCTCCAGGCTGAACTAGTCCAGCTCTCCCAGGCCGTCCTCGCAGCAGAGGTGCTGCGGGCCCCGCCCTCGCCCCGCACCTTGGGGGTGCCGAACACGTCTCCCTTAGCGAGGTTGCGCGCCTCAGCGCCCGTCAGGACGTGGCTGCGGAGGTAGCTGATGATGTCGTCGGGGCTGTAACGGGGGAACGTCATGGTCTCCATCGCGGCGCAAAGCAACGGCGGCAACAGCAGCTCCGCTCGCCCGCCCGCTCACAGCTCGAATGTAGCGGGCGCCGCCTCCGCCCCGCCTCGCCGCGCGCGCCGGATATACGCTGGCCAATCCTCGACCGCCTGCCCCGCGGCCGACCAATCCGCCGCCGGCTGTCCCGCCGCCGGCCAATCCGCGACTGCGCTGGCGGTGGGAGGGCGGGGCTTGCCGAGACTCTGCCCCCCCTGTCCGTTAGGGGCGCGGACGCCTGAGGCCCTCGGGGCGGGCGGGGGGAGGAGAGCGGAGGGCGGAGTTGGTACAGAGGCGGAGAGTCATGGGATACCCTGAGTGGGAAGGGACCGACAAGGATCATCGAGAGCAGCTCCTGTCCCTGCACAGGACAATCCGAACACTCACGCCGGGTGTCTGAGTGCCTTGGCCAAATGCTTCTGGAATATTGTCAGGCTGTGACTGCTTCCCTGGGGAGCTGTTCCAGTGCTCCATCTCCCTCTGAGAGAAGAACCTGTACCTGATGTCTACCCTAACCCTCCCCTGGCACATCCTCCTGACATTCCCTCGGGTCCTGTCATGGCTACCGGAGCTGAGGGAGCGAGGAAATCCTGTTCTGGGGAAAACAGCCAAAAATGCCTCTGGAAGAACCTCTTTAGCTGTCTTGTCATGCCTCCTGAAAGGAGACAAGGCAAGTCACACACACTGCACAGGGCTTCCTTGGTTCCTTGCTTAAAATCATAGAATCCTTATGTTGGAAAAGACCTTTGAGATCATTGAGTCAAGCCGTACCTGTCCCCTTACTAAACTATGTCCCTAAGAAACTCATCTACCCCTCTTTTAAAGACCTCCAGGGATGGTGACTCCACCACCTCTCCAGGCAGCTTCTGCCAGTGCCCGAGTAGCCTTTCGGTGAAGAGGTTTTTCCTAATGTCGAGTCTAAACCTCCCCTGGTGCAACTTGAGGCCATTTCCTCTCACCCTATCACCTGTCACTTGGGAGAAGAAAGCAGCACCCACCTCACTACAACCTCCTTTCAGGCAGTTGTAGACAGCCCCTCAGCCTCCTCTTCTCTAAGCTAAACAACTCCAGTTCCCTCAGCCGCTCCTCGTAAGACTTGTGCTCCAGACCCTTCCCCATCTCTGTTCCCTTCTCTGGATGCACTCCAACCCCTCAAAGTCCCTGTACTGAGGGGCCCAAGACTGAACACAGTACTCAAGGTGTGGCCTCACCAGTGCTGAGTACAGCAGCACAATCACCTCCCTGCTCCTGCTGCCCACGCTGTTTCTGATACAGGCCAAGATGCCATTGGCTTTCTTGCCTACTTGGGCCACTGCTGGCTTATGTTCAGCCTGGTGACATGGATGGCACTGTTCCCACCCACCCTGTGCAGTTCCAGCACTCTCATGCGATGCACCTCAGCCAGCGCGACGTCATGGCAGTGTCCCCAAGGCCATTGACATCACGGAGGTGTCATCTGGCACCAAGTGTGACACAGAGACGCTCCAGTCACCATTCCGCACTTGCCTATACAAGAAACCGAGCTCGGTTTGCAGCCGGGCGCTCTGCCAAGGAGTCAGGTGAGTCACGGACACAAAGTGCTTCCCCACAGCCTTGCAGCCAGACACATCCTCGGCATGGCTGCGACAGCAACACAGCTTCCATAGGGCCGCTCGCAGTCCCTAAAGGGCTGAGTGGCCTGGAAGGTGTCAGACCATGTCTCCTTCAGGTAGATCACAGCCCCTGAGCCTTATGTTTCTTCTGGGGATGGGGATGGCTTCAGAGAGGATCAACTGCCCAAGCGGGTGTAGCTGTCAGTATCTGGAAGTGAACTGCACAGGGCAACAGTTGCAGGAGTTCCCTGTGGCCATCCCGTTGGACACCAGGCAGCTGATTCTAGCAGCGAACAACGTCTCATACCTGCCAGCAGTTGTATTGAGCTTCTTGGCCGATTTGGTCTATCTGGACTGCAGGAAGAACCTCTTGGGGGATGACCTGGATTTCACTTTCATTGGTGTGGCCAAGCTGGTCTACCTGGACCTCAGCTTCAACAACCTCACACAGGTCACCTTCAGCACCTTCTCACACCTCCTCAGCCTGGTAGTGCTGAAGATTTCAGACAATCCCAACCTTGTGACAATTGAGAAGGATGCTTTTGCCAACAACACCTGGTTGAGGCACCTAGATTTAAGCCGGACAGGCTTAACATTCCTGGACACTAGCACTGTCCGGGAACTGCCCAACCTGAGGATTTTGGGGCTCAGTGACAACCTCTGGCACTGCAACTGTTCCTTTTTGGACTTTATCACCTGGATGACAGAGAGCAACGTTCATTTTCCAGGTGAGGGCTGTGTGAGCAGGACCTCTCTCCTCCCTACTCCTGCAGATCTATGTGGAATGGAGAGGGCCCTCTGTTCTCTTCCCCAAAATTTCAGTGGGGCTGTGCATCCGCATGTCAACTTGTGCGTCCCACCTGCTGGTGTTGCACAAAACACGGATCAGAGCAACTAGGTTACAGGAGCTCCACCCACAGAGTCACAATTGCCAGCATCCTAGGACAGTCAGGGAAGTGTAGCCTGTAGCCAGGATATTGCTGCTACTCTAAATTACCTGGCTCCAGCCTCAGGAGGTGTCCCTGTGCCCTCAAATCACAGCACCCCATGGCTGCAATGCCAAGAACAAGAAGCCCAATGTGACTCTGGGGAGATCTGCTCTGGGAAAGACACTGCAGGGAATTTCCTGCCTTCTCTCTACTGTTCTGATCGTTTGGTGCTGCTGCAGTACCAGTGTGTCAATAACAATCAGTTAACTCTCCTCTCTCTGCATAAATCCTCTCCTACCTCTGTTCTGACCTATTCAGAGCAGCCTTACCAGCCCTGAGCTCTCTACTGTTCAGCCAGCACCCTTTTCACCTTGAACACCTCCTTCTAGCCTCTTCAATAGAATCATGGAATCATAGAATGGTTCGGGTTGGAAGAGACCTCAAAACCCATCCAGTTCTACCCCCCCTGCCATGGGCAGGGACACCTTCCACTGGATCAGGTTGCTCAAAGCCCCACCCAACCTGTCCTTGAACACCTCCAGGAATGGGGCATATTTGTGCAACATCTGGAGCAGCAGCAATTCTGCTCAATGCTGAAGACAAAGCCAGGTTGAAAGCCAATCGGCTCCTCTTCTGCTCTCATCTCTCACAGCCAGGGTCTCCAGGCAAAGTTTGGGTAATGTGGAAAGCAGTGAGAGTTTAGCTGTTGACTTCTATTGGGCTGTGATCACACTCTGTTCCCTGCCAAACAGTTTCCATATGAAGAGTGTACACAATGCCCTGTGCCTTAAGAGGACAGCAGTTGTTGTGCTAGGACAGATAAAAATGACAAATCCTGCAACTTCCAGCTGTCCCAATGCTCCTGTTCTCCACAGCAGTTACATTTGACTGATTGTCTGTCATATGGTCAGAACTCAGACATCAGGAAGAACTTAGACATTAGGAAGAAATTCTTCACAATGAGGGTGGAGAGGCACTGGCACAGGTTGCCCAGGGAGGTTCTGGATGCCCCATCCCTGGAGGTGTTCAAAGCCAGGTTGAATGGGGCCTTGAGCCGCCTGGTCTGGTGGGAGGTGCCCTTCCCATGGCAGGGGGAGTGGAATGATGATCATTAAGGTCCCTTCCAATCCAAGCCATTTTATGATTCCGTGAACTCAGCAAAGTTGCTGTTTCCATGGGAGCTCTGCTTTGGGTCCTAGATGAAATTTGATTGACAGAACGCTAGTTGTACTCAGAAAAGCATCTATATCCTTATGGCTGGGAGAATCCATGTATTTCCACTCTTCCTCCAAAGCAAATCAGCTCTGTTTTACTTTAGGTTGTCCAAATTAAAAAATGCATGATATACAATGCAGGTGAGCACTGAGTCCCACTGGCTGCAGCAGCAGCTTGCTTCTGAATGAAAGCCATTTCTGGCAAACAAGGTCTCCAAGACTTCTTTGCTTACATCATCCAGGATGCCAAAATTGGCTGCTTCACACCATACTGAGAGATTGTACAACTGGGCCATGGACACCCAGTGTTCATGAGGCAGGGATATTCCCCCTTCCCGGGAAAACCACTACTCCCAAGGGTAAAGCATTGATTATAAACTTGATTTTCCAAACTGAAAAGGAACACAGCACAACTAATGCAGAAAGTCTGATCTTCAGTAATGCACAACACAAGGGTGAGAGTGAGCTGTGAAAGAGGAATTGTTTCAGAAAGGCTATCCATCAAATATGGGGAACAGAAGAGCCCTGGGGGAGAAAAACGGAGGGCAAATGGAAGCTGATGTTAGGACAGAACTGAATTGAGGACATCTCTGTTTTATTAGGTGTAGTAAGCTCCATATAGACAATAAAGTTTTTTATTTTCCTCATACATGTTACAGGCAGTTATGGGATGGTGTAAAAATGTACTGTTCTTATCAGAGAGCCTGGAGATAACACACTGAACCCTGGAACGGGAGAATAAAGCTCACTGCGGGAAATTGCTAAGGGCAGGAGTAGAAGAGATGTGTAACAAAGTGTATGAGTATGAGTATGGCTCCCTGTGCTGTGCTCTGGAAAATGGGAAAGCCAAAGAAATCAGGAAGCCTGCAGAGGCTGCTCCACTTCCTTGCTCTGCTGGGTTTTGCTGCACCCTGGCAAGACACTGCACGCGAATCCACAGGAGGCCATGTGCCTCCTGGGACTGGTGGGAGGGCTGCACAAAGCTTCCATGCTGCTGGGAAGGGTACACAGGCTGGATACCCCATGCCACAAGCATCCACCTGCCGTCAGGATTTCCTGCAGCTCACTCTTCTTCTGGACAAGGTGGCCCTAAACCGAGGGTTGTTACAGGAGTTGGCATCCCGTGAAAAGGGACATTCAATGTGTCTTGAAACCTGCTGCAAGCAGATCCCCACCCTGGCCTTTAAAAGGCTGCTGCTGCCTCACAGAACAGCTTTGGACCACTGTTTTGTGGATCCATGCAGTCTAGGTGCTGACACAAAGCTACTCAGATCTAGATGGAGTTGGGTAACGGAGAGACAAAACCTCCCTGGTTACAGTGAGAGGTACCAGCATGGACACACACTGCAGCTGTGTCAGGAACATAAGATACAATATGATGTAATATAATATTAGAGACATTGAGACATTGAGGGGCTGGAGCATGGCCAGAGGAGGGCAACAAGGCTGGTGAAGAGTCTGGAGAACAAGTCCTATGAGGAACAGCTGAGGGAACTGGGACTGTTTAGCCTGGAGAAGAGGAGACTGAGGGGAGACCTCATGGCTTTCTGCAGCTCCCTTAAAGGAGGGTGTACTGAGGTGGGTGCTGGTCCCTTCTGCCAAGTAACAAGCAATAGGACAGGAGAAAATGGCCTCAAGTTGTACCAGGGAAGGTTCAGATTGGATATTAGTAAAAATTTCTTCACCAGAAGAGTGGTCAAACATTGGAAGAGGCTGCCCAGGGCAGTGCTGGAGTCACCATCCCTGCAGGGGTTAAAAAAAGTGTAGCCGTGGCACTTCAAGACATGGTTTAGTAAGCACTGATGTGTTGGGCTGATAGTTGGACTGGATGAGGTTAAAGTTCTTTTCCAGCCTTAATGATTCTATGACTCTATGAACATAAATCCCCTGTAGCTTGTTCCTCTCTGCTGCTCCCTTTTGCTCAGGCCCATCCTCAGGCAGTGACCAGCCTGTATCTGGCACAGTAACTGTGCCTGGTCTGGGGAGTTCAAAACCCACAGCAGAAGGAGAGAGTTGTGGCTGTGGGCACTCTGTGCTTCTGCACACCCCAAAGGGAAACAGTACTGTTCACCATGCTCAGCTTTGACTAACTTCAGAGGGAAAAGCCAGCATACGTTTTATCACCGTGTATATTACAGTCTGACAGGGTACAGTCATTATTTCAGTGGAACTGAATCATTGATGAGTTGTCTCTTCCTCTCTTGCACAGCAGGTGAGGCTACACCTAACCACAAACCACTCCAGTTGTCAAACGACTCCCTGCGCACAAGACTCATTATTCCAGCATAATTTAGGTGATGTCTCTTCAGAAGTTATTTGAGATTAAAAAAAAACCAACCAAAGACAAGTTCTCTTATATTCAAATAAAAGTGCTCAATAAGCAGAGATGATCAGACCAGGGACAGCAGTTTGCACAGTGTCATTATCCAATGGGCAGTATTTTCCTGTGGAGGACACATCAAAACCTTGCAACATGACAGTTGTAATTTGGCAGTTTGGCAAGAGTTTGCCTTCTGATTTCACCTCATCCCTGGAGGGAGAGGGGTGTGAAGTCTGTAGGCATTTTTCAGCAAACTCCTCCATCATTTTTCTGTCAGGAATCCTGTCCTTTAACGCTTAAGACACAGGCGAAAGAGTTGTGCTTCTGCTTTTCCCTCAGATGCTGACAACATCACCTGCTACACCCCAGGAAGCCTACGTGCCCTGAAAATGCCTGCAGTGGAGGCAGAGCTCCACTTCAGCTGCCTGACCCAGCTGTACAAGCAAGACTACATCTTTCTGTGCCTCATTGGCTTCTGCATATTCTTTGGTGGCACAGTGGCAGCCTGGCTGGCTGGCGTCTGTGCTGTCATCTACGAAGTCCACACTTCAAATGGAGATGAGGAGGAGGAAGAGGAGGAAGAGGAATAAGACACAGTCACTTAGGAACAGCCCTACAAATCCTTCTTAATTCCCATCGTGGGAACTGAAGGCATGCCCTTCCTGCCTGATTTCCCACATGATGTCCCACTCTAGATGCACTTTTTTTTTTGAAGTGGAATAAAACTGCAAGAGAAGAACGTCTCTGTGCTCCAGTTTCAGTCTCTGTGCTACCCTCACTCATCTTCATCCACTGGGACTCAGCATACTGACTAAATTTTGGCGGGTGGAGATATGAGAGGTGCATCCCTGGCAGTGCCAAGCATTTACACTCTTGATTTACCATGAGACCGCAGAAAAGCAGGGTCATAGGGACGGGCTTGAAGAGATCTGAAATATGGGAAAGGCCCCAGCAGTGCTGTAAACAGGGAGTTCACCAAGGCCTTTTTGACTGGAAAGCCCAGCAGAGCTTACTGAGACCAGCCCAGATAGCTCACTGGAGCCCCAGGGAACCTGAGAACTTCATGCTGTGGAAAGGCAGCAAAGAGATTAAATCCAGGGGCCCCAGGATGTTGCTGTATCTTCCTTTCTTCCCCATTATGGTAGGGACCACCTGCAGCCAGACCCCTGTACCTCCACCAGTTTATGCACATTTACAGAACAGGAAAATGTTTTGTATCACATATCCTTAAAATTGGATATTTTTTTTAATGTAAAAAAAAATACTTACACCCACTCCAGATATTCTTGGAAATGGCTTGTGTTTTGGTGCCAAAGTCTCAGGGCTGCATATACAGACCAGGATAAAAGGAGATGTAAATAGGATCCTTCGTATCACTAACACTGGTAATTGCCAAGTATCTGCTTACAGGAGCGAGCAGAGCAGCTCCACGTGTGAAGGACTGGCTTCTTCATCCCATACCAGCAGGATCTGGTGAAAGAAAAGCAAAAACCAGGCAAAGATTTTAGCAAGCATGGTATAAATCATCATGCAGTCCTACAGCCATTAAACTGTAGACTGCAAACCACAGCTGAAATCTTTGTCTTGGTGTGACAAAAAAGGTGAAGAGTGGACATGACAGTGCAATCTGATAAGGATGTGTATGTGCTGGGACGTATGTATAGGGATGTATGTGTGCTGGGGACATACGTGTAGGGATATATATGCACTGGGGATGGATGTATATATGGGGATATATGTGTGCTGGGACATATCTATGCTGGGGACATATTTATAGGGATATATATGTGCTGAGGACATATATATATTGATATATGTGTGGGACATATACATAGGGATTTATATATGCTGGGGACACATATATAGGGATTTATGTGATGGGGACATATATATAGAGAGAGAGATGCGCTGGGGCCATAAACAGGGATATACACGCGCTGGAGAGGAGAGATGCCCCCGTAGCAACCCTCGTGGATGCTGGAAGACACTGGGACAGCACCCTCTGCCGCGCCACACGAACCCGTGCCAACCCCCACTCTGGACCAGCACCAGTTCCCCCGGAGGCAGATCCCGGCCGCCCTGAGCCCCGCCCCGCTCCCTCCCCGCCCCGGGTTCCTCCTCGGTTCCTCCCCGGTCCCTCCTCCATCCCGCTCCAGCTCTGCGCCCGAGGGTGAGTGCGGGGACCCCGGGGTGGTGGAGGGGGAGGCACGGGCGGGGCGGTCGCTGCGCATCCTAACGCTCGTTATCCCTCCAGACGGTGAGGAGCCTCTCTTCGGAGGTGTCACCGTCCCCCTGGCTCCCCCTCGTGCTGCGGGATGTGCACCCCGACACCTTCCCTGGGTTGGGCAGGGGCTGAGCCGCCCCCTTGCAGGCAGCTCTGCCTCTGGAGCTCAGCCCGTGCCACCCAGGGGACAAAAGGCTGGAAAGAGTCAGAATCCACCCATGGGTCAGCATCAGGAAGCTTAATCAGCTTTGCTGACTCATAATAGCTTATGGCAAGCTCCTTGAGAACCCTTATTCTGGAGTAAAAGCACCTCGGGAGCTTCTGTGCTCCAGCCTGTGCTGTGTCATGTTTCCTGGTCCGATGGGCTGCACGGCAGAGAGAAATTCAGCCTTGTGCATGGTGCCAGTGCTTGTCAGGGAAGTCCTTGCCAGCAGGACAAAGGTTGCTGAAATGCACAAGTCACCAGAATGCGGAAACAGCCACAAGGCGAGCGCTGAGAGGGGTCCAAAGCGTGGTGGACGTTGCAGCGCTTTATATGGCTCCAGATTACTAGAGCAAAGGCTCGCGGTGGGGTTAATGCCCTGCTGAGACCAGATTGTGCTCTTTGCTGCCAAAGTAAAACCCCAGTTTATAACTTAGCAGCGCAAAGATAAAATGCCTTGCTCTTGCTGGCAGCCAGAGTTCTCCACCAACCTTGCAATTTGAAGGGGGAAATGTGACCATCAGCCTCCTCTGCCAGGTGCCGGGTGTTGTATTTTCAGTGTCACACTGTAGTGCACTGACCTCTATTCCATGGAGGTTCAGCTGTCAGTTCTTAGTTATTTAAGGTTTTGAATGTTCTTACTGATAATTGTTAACCAAACTTCATGGGGACAAAGCCAACTGCTGTCTTCACCTTGCTCCATCAAAAATAATCCCTTTGCAAAGGAGAAAGAAAAGTTTCTGCTCCCTGAAGATCCCTTGTGACGGGTGCTGGCACTGTTGGAACAGGAAGACTGTTTGCACCAGTTCTGTGATATTGCCTCTTTTCCCCCACACTGCCAGACTGGGGACAGTGCAGGAGGCACCAAAACCAGGCTAACTCGTGGGGGCACCAGATGGGGTTGGGTTTGCAGAGAGTATCGTCTCAGTGCTGGTCTCTGCTGCCTTTGGCTGTGCTTCATCCTGCAGCAATGTCTGGGGTTGCACAGACAGCGTCTGAGGTTTGGGATTTTGTAAGAGAACCAGCACCAGCTGATTGTGGGCAGGTGCTCATGGGCTCCCTCACAGCCAGGGTGGGTGTCTGAGCATCTCCCAGCAGTGCAGGCTGATGGCAGGTCCAGCAGATGGGCAGCAGGTGAGAGGGAGAAGCATGCAAGGTGGCCTTGCTGTGGGGCGGTGTGGCAGAAGCTGCTGGACATGCTTTCTGCTCCATTCTTCCATCTCAGGAGGAAGCACAGAGGCCTTGAATGCGACCCCCGTACACCTTGGTGTCTCCTGGTGGGCAGATTTGCTCGTGCAGACGTTGGTTGATACCAGCAGCCATGTGTGGTGGGGGCTGCTCCCTGAGTTGATGGTTCCTTTTGAAGTGGGGTGGGCGCTGCTTGTCTTGCCAACACCTCTGCTGGAAAGGTTGCTGTTGCAAGTGTTGTGGTAGGGTTTATTATGTGAAGATGACCTTTGGCATTCAAACTGAGCCAGCTTTCTGACCCAGTTTAAGTTTGTAGTCCATTTCTCAGTTTACCTCTCATTCCCAGTTTCCCCTTGAGTGGTATTCTCAGCATCCCTTGGCAGGGAGTTCCACAGGTTGGTTTGCCACTGCATGAAAAGTCACCTCTTTTGGTTTGTTTTGAATCTGTTTCCTGACTTCATTGGCGGTCCCTGGCTCTGGTGTTGGAACCTGAACAATCCATTCCCGTCCAGTTCTCCAGTGTTTGCCTCCAGGCACAGCAGTGTTTGTGAGGTTGTGGGCTGGTGGGACCTGCAGTTGACTGAAGTCCTGCTCTGCGCTGGAGGCTGGACCAGCGTCCTCCAGGTGATGCTTCCCACAAACACTTAGGGGATTTTAAGACTTGCTCGACAGGAACTCTGCAGAGAGCCCTTGGTTTGCGTAGGCACCACGAGGTGAAAATTCCCCAGCTCACCATTCTTTCCTTCCTTCTGCCAGTCCTCGTGCCAGGAGGGCTTGGGTCCACGCCCAGCAGATCTTCCAGACACGGACGTCCACAGAGAGCTGCCACTCCTCCAGTCACCTCCTGCAGTGGTAACGGGCTCTCTCTCTCTCTGACAGCACCGAGATGGCTGTTCTCTCCAAGGAGTATGGCTACGTCATCCTGACAGGGGCTGCCAGCTTCGTCCTGGTCATGCACCTCGCGGTAAAAGTGGCCAAGGCCCGCAAGAAGTACAATGTGGAGGTGAGTGCCCAGGCTGAGGGAAGGGGAAGGTCAGAGCTGAGCTGCAGAGGATGTTGCAGACAAGCCAGGTGACAACTTGCTTATTTTGAGGTGACTTGCTGACATTTCCTGCCCCACCACATGGATGCAGGAGGGATGGAGCTGCTATTCTGGCTCTCCAGACTGGAGCAGATGGCAGAGTTTAGGGTGTGGCAGACTGGGCACTTGCCACTGAGCTGAGACAGCTGAAAGCACAAGGCTGTGAGCTCGGAAACACTGATGAGTGGGAAACCGCACAGCCTGTTTTCCTGCAAAGAAGGCCAGTGCAGCACTGGGGGTGGTGGAACAGAAGTGTCAGGAAGGTTTCCCAAACCCAGAGGGAGCACAAGAGCCCTACCACAAGCAGTGTTTCAAGGTGACCTCCCCTCGTGTCCATCGAGGAGGCCGCAAGGGCAGGGCTGTGGGCTGGGCAGAGGTGGCCAGTCCTGTCCGTGAGTCAGGGTGGTGGCATGCAGAGGCTGCTGTGCCACCAGCTCTGAGTGCAGACGCTTCTTTGCTCTTTCCCCAGGTCACCTGGGGAAGTGACAAGGAGGGGTGGGAGCAAATTTCAGCAAAGCAGTTGTGGGCTTTGGGACAGGAGACAGGCTCTGAGCTGCCAGTGCAAGTCAGTCTTGTGAGCAACCAGGCAGCACTGGGCTCCCTGGGAGAGGGGTTGCTGGGCTGCGCTGGCTTATGATGTGCTGCTGGATTATTTTTTTTGGCAGTACCCAACCATGTACAGCACTGACCCTGAACACGGGCGTATGTTCAACTGCATCCAGCGTGCACACCAGAACACGTGAGTACCACGTAGGAGTGCACACCTGGAAAACACCCAGGCCTCTGGAGCAGGGTCTGCAGCTCGAGACTCCCTGCTGTCGAGTCCTTGGATTCAGGCTCAACCCCTGAGAAAAACACATGACCATGTCATGCCCAGCAGTAAGGCCACAATGGCCCCTTACTACGCCTTAAAACATGAGATGGGGCCGTGAAGCATCCTCCTCTTCCCCACTGCCTGGCTCTTCGCCTCCATGGGTGGATCTTAAGACACTGGAAGTCTTATTTGCAGAAGTGCCTGCCTAGAGGCTGCTGATCTGCTGTATTGCCCAGACCTCCCTGGGGAGAGGCTGATCTGGACCAGGCTGCAAGGGCATCTCGGAGAGGTGCTGGGAAGAACAGCTCCTCCTGCGTTCCCTGCTGGCAAATAGTATGTGACAGTGGCTTAGGGTGCAAAATAGAAAGAGTGGGTGGGTGGTCTTGGAGAGAGGCACGGATGGGGGAAGCCTCTAAAAGTCTCTGCACGGTTAGATTCCCTCTCCCCTTACCATGCCACAGCTCTCCTAAGCATGGACATCTGTATCAGTCAGGCCCAACAGTGGCCTTGGCAGGGGATACTTACAGCTTCTGCATTTCTGGACTTGCCTCTTTGCAAGCAACTTGAGCACAAACACAGTCTCCTTGCTTTTATTTTCAGATTGGAAGTTTACCCTGCCTTCCTGTTCTTCTTGGCCACCGGTGGACTCTACCACCCTGTAAGTGACTCTACTTTTGCCTCCTGACTTGGGGAGGGTGGGGACAGGAGGCCAAGCTGACCCCTCTGGAAGCAGTAGGCTGCTTCACTGGCCACATCATACACATCATAACTCTGCCCCTTCTGAAAATGGAGTTGCAGAATGTCTTGTGCAGGGGAATCACTAATAAACTCATTAGTGCTGCTTTGGCTTTAAACTCCTTTCCTTCCCCTAAGGGTGCCTTTTTGACAAATCAGAGCATTCACAGCCTCCAGTCCATGAGTGGGAAGGGTCCCTCCAACTCTGCCTGGTTCTTCCAAGGCCTGCAGGTGCTACTCAGCACCCGGTTGCGTGGAGGACAGGAACCCTTTCTCCTCCTAAGCACAATTTCATGAAGAGCTTATCTGATAGACAGGGAACATTTTGATCTTCCCACTAGGTTCCACCACCAAAAGAGGTGCACAAAGGCTCATAAAAAGCCTGGATTATTTTTAACTGAAAGATGTAGAACAGGCAGGCATATGGGAGAGGCCAGAAAGAGTAGCTCTTTCCATGCCACCAACAGACAAATAAGGTCATTCCTGAAGGAAGCAGCATAGGCAAATATGGCAAACCAAGCTCTAATTTAAGAGGTAAGGTCTCTGACACCTGCAGAAGGCAGGGGAGCGGGACTGGGGGCAACAGCTGCCTCCCAGATCCTGGCACTTGGTCTGGCTCAGTAACTGGACGGTGGTGAAACGAGATTCAGCACCTGCTGCCTTTATGATTTAACCATTCCTTGCTTGGAAAGAGTTGTGTGGCAAAAGATCAGGGCTCTGCAGCACACTGCATGCTGCCTCCTCATAGGCATCACGAAGGTGACTCTCCCCAGGCTGGCTCCCAAGGCCAGGACCCACACTGCAGATGGTGGTTGCTTGTTTGGAGCAGGGCTGCTCTAACAGTGAGGCACATGCAAGCAGCAAATCTCCAAAACCTTTAATGCTTCTGCATTCTCTCTAGCGGGCTGCCACAGGACTCGGCATCACCTGGATCCTTGGGAGAATCCTCTATGCCTATGGCTACTACACCGGAGGTAGGTCTTTACCCTGCAGCACAGAAGGTGCTTGGAAACTCAGCTCTCCTACAGTGGCCTCAGGGCTTTTTCCTCCAACTCATATCAGAGCTTCCAGTCAGGGGGTGGAGAAAGGGATGCAGGTGGCCAGTACCTGCAGAATGCTTTTCCCACTGCCAGGAAGAGCACTAATCCAGTAATAGCACAGACAAGAGTGCTATTGCTTGGTGCAAGTGTTGATGTGCTTGAAGGAAGGGAGGCTCTGCAGAGAGATCTGGACAGGCTGGATCGATGGGCTGAGACCAATAGGATGAGGGTCAACAAGACCAAGTGCAGAGTCCTCCATTTAGGTCACAACAACCCCCTGCAGCGTTACAGGCTTGGGGAAGAGTGGCTGGAGAGCTGCCTGGGGGAGAAGGATCTGGGAGTGTTGGTTGACAGCGGCTGAATATGAGCCAGCAGTGGCCCAGGTGGCCAAGAGAGCCAATGGCATCTTGGCCTGTATCAGACACAGCGTGGCCAGCAGGATCAGGGAGGTGATTGTGCCCCTGTACTGGGCACTGGTGAGGCCACACCTCGAGTACTGGGGTCAGTTCTGGGCCCCTCACTATAAGAAGGACATTGAGCGTCTGGAGCGTGTCCAGAGAAGGGCAACGAGGCTGGTGAGGGGGCTGGAGAATAAGCCCTACGAGGAGAGGCTGAGGGAATTGGGGTTGTTTAGCTTAGAGAAGAGGAGGCTGAGGGAACACCTCATCACTGTTTACAACTCCCTGAAAGGAGGTTGTGACGGGGTGGGTGCTGCTCTCTTCTCACAAGTGAAGAGCGACAGGATGAGAGGGAACGGCCGCAAGTTGTGCCAGGGCAGGGGTTTAGACTGGACATCAGGAAGAATTTCTTCACTGAGAGAATGGTCAGGGATTGGAACAGATTGCCCAGGGAGGTGGTGGAGTCTCCATCCCTGGAGGTGTTTAAAAGATGGGTAGATGAGTTTCTTAGGGATATGGTTTAGTAGGGAGACAGGCACGGTTGGACTCGATGATCTCAGAGGTCTCTTCCAACCTTATGATTCTATGAGGGTAGGTACAGTGCTCGAGCTGGTGCCTGCCATTTTCCCTCGAGGTACATCTCTAGTTCCTGGTGCCTCTAATTTTCAGGAAGGGGCAGGCTCTCAGTGATGGGCTGCTCAACTGACACAACAACATGGCATTTTTCCAGATCCAAAAAACCGAAGGAGAGGGGCTATCAGTTCAGCCGCGCTCATCGGGCTGGTGGGCACAGGCGTGCATTCAGCGTGCCAGCACCTCGGCTGGACCTGCCAGAACTAACTGACCACCAGGATGGCTACCTGGAAAACTAAAGGGATTTTTTATTTTCTTTTCTTTCAGAACATTTCATGTTTGTGGGTTTTTTTTCTTTTCTCCTCATTCAATAAAATGAAATTGTCAATACTGTATTTTCATTCTAAAGAAGGTTGTCTTAAAAAGTTTTGCAGAATGCTAGAATGGCTCTTGTTTAGTAAGGACTACATAAATCTGCCTGTCAGGCAGAGATGTTCTAGCCTGTATGATTTTAGTGACCTCAAAGCCATCTTGCAACCTCTTTAACCCTTACAGCAACAGCCCTATTTTTGGACCCCTCAATTCCTGTCACTCTGTGACAAGATGCTCCAAACAGAGTTAATATTTGATTGCTAAAAAAAAGATGCAGGCAAACTTTTAAAGTTGTTGCTTCGTTGTGTTTATAAAGAACAGCAGGCCTTATAGGAAGGAAATCAATTAGCTTTTGCTTACAGAGGCAGCACTCTATCCTATGCTGGAGCTTGCTACCACTCTAGTTGTGCTCCATACTATGTGTGTGGACACGATTCTCAGGGTCATGCCTGTCCTAGGCAGCATCAGCTCACCATTCCCACAATATTTTGTCAGATAGGAAATCCAAATCTTGTGTTTACACAAGAGGCCAGAGGGAATAAACAATCCTACTCTTAAGGCTTTTATGTAGTCAGAGAACAGACTCTACAATACAGCTACAAGATATCAATGCATAGATATCTGCATAGAGTAGGGTCATGCCTGTCAAGACGCCAAAACTGAAGCTGACTGAGGGTGGAAGGTAACAGAGTTCAAGGCACACAGCAGGGAAACAGCCTCAGCTGTGTCTCTGTCACCGACAAGGCTCTTCTAACTCCTGGCTGCCGGTGCTGCTGCTGAAAGCCACATTGCTGCCTCCTCTGCCCTTCCCATCTTCCCCCAGACAGGACAGAGCAGGCCCACAGGCTGAGCCCCGCGCAAACACTCCCCCTTGCAGAAGCTGCTTCAGCTACATTCCCCCTCAGGCACTTACAATTTTAGAGCACTTTATTGCTGTGTAAATGATCGTGTAAATGATCCACATCTCCGGCTGACAGGCAGGAACTGGCTGATGCTCCCTTGAGCAGGCCCCAGAGCCACTAAAACACGGATTCCACGTCACCCATCTCCACACAGACAGTCTTCAGCTGTGAGTAGTACTCGATGGCTGCCCGCCCGTTCTCTCTACCAAATCCTGCAGGGACAAGCCAGAAGTGAGAGCACAGCTCCAGGTGCTGCCAGGCACCATTCACATTCCCTGTAAAGGGCACATAGACATAGCAGGGAAGGTCAAACAGAGCTCACCTGATGCCTTGTATCCACCAAAAGGCAGCTCCACAGGGCTGACATTGTAGTTGTTAATGAAGCACATCCCAGCCTTGAGAGCAGCCACTACCCTGTGGGCCTTCTGGATATCCCTGCAGGAAAAGGGCAGTTCAGCCGGAGCCCTTCACATTCACCCCCTCGCCCCCTGCCAGCTGACATCCCTCTAGAGAAGGTGGCAGTAGGTTTTGGAGCCTGACCTGCCCTGCTCTCTCTGCCTGTTCAAAGATGTGACACCTATTCCCAAGGACGCTCAAAACCCCGTTTCCTTTGAGAGGGCAGGACAAGGACAGCGGTGAAGCAGACTGCGGCGAGCTGCCAACAGCCATCTTTGTGTGCCTTCAGCAGCGTGGCAGGCTCCTGGTCCACATCTCCTGGAGATGCAGGAAGGCAGGCAGCAGGCCAAGCGCAGGCTGGAAGGAGTCTGAAGGACAGCTGAGCCCACCTAACCCCTCAGAAAAAAACTCGGAGGAGATGCTCAGTCATGTACGAAGTTCCCTTTTGGCAATCCCTTGCTCCAGCTTTTCTGGAAGAGGATATCCGTGCCCATGCCAGGCACCACAAGGGCAGCATCAGGTTGCTGCAGTTATTTCCCTTCTCCTCTCCTCCCACACCAGCCACACTACCCAGCCATACCTGGTGAAAACACCACCTGCCAGGCCAAATTTGGTGTTGTTGGCTCTCTCCACAACCTCCTCCTCTGTGTCAAATGGCAGAATGGACATGACAGGCCCAAAGATCTCTTCCTTCACACACGTCATGTCATCTGTGCAGTTCCCTGGAAGCATGACAGAGCACATGTGCTTCAGGAGAACGAGTTAGCAGAACAGCCTGTGCATTCGGCAACCCACACAGCCTTCAGACAGCACTCAGCTCCACACAGCTCCCCCCTGCCTTTAGCCAGCAGAGGAGCGAGCACCATCCTGCACCTCAAGGCAGCAAAGGCACGAACTGCACGTGTCCCGTCAGACCCTCCAATGACAGAGATGTCTCTGGACACAGTTCCTCAGTGCCTCAGCTCTCTCTAGTACACCCACACCAACACACGTCCACACTGTGGGTGCACAGACACAGGTTATGGAGAACACAGCTTTCTCTAGAAGAAACTCAGCAACATCCACGTAGAGACTGCAGTACCATGGATAGGAAGGATCATACCTAACACACAGGGTCGCATGTAGAAGCCATTCTTCAGCTTCGGGTCATCTGGCACATACAGGTCCCCACCGCACAGCACCTGTGCCCCCTGAAAAAGAGCCAAGCAGAAGGTGAGCTGGGAAATCCAGGGGCATCCTGCCCAGCTGCCACAGCTCTGGCTGGGTTTACAGCCCTATCGGACAAACCGTGCCTGGGCCTCCCCTGGTGTCCATCCAGGTCAGGCAGAAAGGGACCTGGGAGTGCTGGTTGACAGGAAGTTCAACATGAGCCAGCAGTGTGCCCAGGTGGCCAAGAAGGCCAATGGCATTCTGGCCTGTATCAGGAATAGTGTGGCCAGCAGGACCAGAGAAGTTATCGTCCCCCTGTACTCGGCATTGGTCAGGCCTCACCTTGAATACTGTGTACAGTTCTGGGCCCCCCAGTTTGGGAAAGATGTCAGGATACTGGAATGTGTTCAGAGGAGGGCAACGAAGATGGTGAAGGGACTGGAGCACAAGCCCTGTGAGGAGCGACTGAGAGAGTTGGGGCTGTTTAGTCTGAAGAAGAGGAGGCTCAGGGGAGACCTCATTGCTCTCTACAACTACCTAAAAGGAGGTTGTAGTCGGGCAGGGGTTGGTCTCTTCTCTCAGGTGACCAGTGACAGAACTAGAGGGCATGGACTCAAGCTTCATCAGGGAAAGTTTAGGCTTGATGTGAGGAAAAAGTTCTTCACTGAAAGGGTGATTGGCCAATGGAATGCGCTGCCCAGGGAGGGGGTGGAGTCGCCAACCCTGGAGGTGTTTAAGGGGAGACTGGATGAGGCACTGAGTGCCATGGTTTAGATGATGGTGTTAGCGTTGGTGTTAGTGTTGGGTTATAGGTTGGACTTGATGATCTCAGAGGTTCTTTCCAACCTTGTGATACTGTGATACTGTGATACTGTGACTGCTGACAGAGCATCACAGATAGATCAGGGTCAGTTGGTGAGACCCATCCTGAAAGTTCAGACAATGCTAGTTTACGGTGCAAGTGCCACAGGAGCCAGGGTAGGTTGGAGAGAAGCATCTACGACTGGGAGCAGATCCTCAGTTTGCATGGCATTTACTTCTGCATCTCCACATGGTGTGAATTCCCTCATTAGTGAGTCACAGAATCATAGAACGGTTTGGGTTGGAACGGACCTTAAAGATCATCCAGACCTCCCACCAGACTGGGCTGCTCAAGACCCCATCCAACCTGGCCTTGAACACTTCCAGGGATGGGGCAGCCACAGCTTCCCTGGGCAACCTGTGCCAGTGCTTCACCACCCTCATTGTGAAGAATTTCTTCCTAATGTCCAATCTAAATCTTCCCCCTTCCAGTTTAAAGCTGTTCCCCCCCATCCTGTCACTACAGACCCTGTAAAAAGTCCCTCCCCAGCTTTCCTGTACCCCTCTTCAGGTACTGGAAGGCCGCTATGAGGTCTCCCTGGAGCCTTCTTTTCTCCAGGCTGAGTCACTCAGTGCCTTAGCACACCAGCTGGTAAGAAACACCTACCTCCATCAAAAGCCCCACTTAAGAGATGGGATTTCTCCTCTCCTTCCACATCCATCTTCCTGTTTCCAAACCCTCATCTAGCCCTCCTGGCTTTCACTCACAGTTCTTCTCCATCCCACCCTAGTCATATACCCAGGGCTGACATGTAAAACATCTTTACACTTTACCCCAGCCCAAACATTATGGATCCTCCCATTTTACACACTGCTGTGCTGGGTATCTCACAACCTCTAAAGCTTGGCAACAACAGGATACGAAAAGCCATGTCACCTTCAATGCTGACTCAGAGACGTGACCTGAGTCACTTTCAACCCAGTGGCCACAGACATCTATCAAATAATTCGACCACAACAAAAAAAACAACAGCTTAACTGGGAAGGCATGGGGCAGGAAAGGAGCTGCTTGTCCATTTGTCTAACAAGAAAGAGATACATTTCAGGGCAGTCACCGTGCAGCATCACAATCTCACCTGCTCCTTCGCCTGCTTGATAAAGCCCTGGACACGCTCCAGGTGGGGCCGGTTGATGAGGGCTCCCATCCGTGTGTCTTCCAGAAGTGGGTCCCCAATTTTGATTTTCTGGGTGCGTTTCACCACCTCCTTTGTGAAGACATCCAGTATCTTCCTCTCCACGAACACTCGTGTCCCATTGCAGCACACCTGGGATCAGGACAGGCTGCTCAGAAGAAGACACGCAACACACCACAGTCCTTCGTGGCTTCAGCCCTGCTACAGAGGCTCTCTCGAAAAAGCCTCTCCACAGCTGCTAAAAGAGCAAACTTGTCCCTGAGACAAAGACCTTACTGTGCTGCTCAGGACTGCTCTGAACAGGCTGTGCTGGACATAGTGCTACTGATGCCACCAGGTGGCAAAAACGCATCAAGTCACCAGCAGGAGATTTCTTCCACTCCCAGAGAGGAGCCCAGTAAGACAATTTGCCAGCAAGAATACACAAAACCTGCAGCACACATGAAGATTCCAAATTTGGGATGAACAGATCCCCACAGGGCTGTGGCTCAGCGCACTGGACTGGAACCTGCTGCCCCTCCAGTGGACACCAGCACAGCCTCCTGTGACCTCTTTGGGCCAGACTGGAGCCCAGGGCACAGGAGCAGCTGCAGATTGGGAAACAGGCACGAGAGAGCTTTTGCTTCTGGGAGGACAAGGCATCAGCTAAGGCACATTCCACTGAAGTCCCCGCACTGGCTTCTGCAAGGGCATCCCTTTTTATCCCTTGTGACAATGCACAGGGAAATGCAGGGCAAGAGAGCAGCTTCAGGGCACCCCTCACTATGCAAGGTCACAGGTTGGCTCTGCTGCCCAGGCAACCCACCCCAGCCACACTCCTGCCCCATGGACACACACCTCACCCTGCGTGAGGAAGTTGGCCATCAGGGCTCCGTTCACAGCATTCTCCAAGGCACAGTCCGAAAAAATGATAAGGGGGGATTTGCCCCCCAGCTCCAGGGTGACTGGTTTGATCCCTTTAGCTGCCATCTCCATGATCTGAGGGAAACAAGGACAGAAGAGACAAAGACCCACTGGTAAATGGGAGGCAAGCGACACTCAAGGGGAGAGTTCCCACAGGGCCCTTCACCAACAACAGAACGGAAGGCAAGCTGGGTTTCCTAGGTGTATTTACATCAGCTTGGAGACAGTCTCAAGAGGGTTTGGGTTTTACCTTCTTAAAGATAAAAGCAACAAAACCCAATGAGTCATTTGTGGGAAGTCTTATGCTCAGTGTAAGCCCAGAGGACAGCTGTAACTGCACCTGCAACACTGCACCCCACAGGCACACACAGACAAGGGGAGTTCAAGGGGCAACCTCCCCATTTTCAAATCAGAATTTATTTTTAAAAGTCTTTTTAGGGTCTTTTAATTTTTTGAAGACTAAATTGAGGTTTGGAACCTCACAGAAGCTTACCTCCTGCTTAAAACCAGTAGGTTTTAGGCAGCTAAACCAACAAATTACTGCCAGAAATGCTCTCAAGTTTCCCAGTGCTGCTCTGTTTTACGTACCCTCCTCCCCACACAGATACCCACTTCAGCAGCTCAGACTTCAGAGCAGCCAGGGACTAACCAAGTGCAGATGGCAAAGGGGCTCCTCTGACAGGACCAAGGGCCTGAGCCCATTCCCAGCAGTCTAACTGGAGCCCCAGTGCTTGCTCAGGCTCCTTGCTCAGACCCAGAAATGCCAACTCACAGCCCATCTCTACAAAGCTTCATGCAAAAAGCGCTCAAGGAGGTATCAACGTCTGCAAGGCACCAGAAACGCCCCCTTGTGTCCCCAGGCACACAGGTGCCTTTACCTTGATGCCAGTTGGCACACTGCCAGTGAAAGAGATTTTGGCCACATCTGGGTGATGACAGAGGAACTGCCCTGTAGCCGCTCCACCCTGCACCACGTTGAAGAGCCCCTTGGGCACACCGGCCTCGGTGAAGATCTCTGCCAACCTCACCACCGAAATGGGGGTGAAGGGAGAGGGCTTGAAAACCATCGCATTGCCTAGGGGAACCCAGACAGAGGCAAGGTGGGGTTAAAACCCAACAAAAGCCACACACCACACAACCAGTTCGTCTCAACAGATCACAGAAAATCCTCCCATAAGAGGAGGAAATAGTTTCAGCTGAACGTTGCAACCAGGGAAAGGGAAGAACTGCACCTTCCTGCTGGGAAGGGCTAGGAGAGATGGAGCTACTGGTCCTGCACTGCAGATGTTTCCAAAGACCTTCCTTCTCTGGTACAAAGATCACCCTTTTTCCCGATGCACTCCCTGCTTTTCTTAGCATCTGTCATGTTCCCATTTCCATTTCCTTTCCCTTCCTGCCAGTGTAATATCCTGAAGGTTCTGCTAATCCTTCAACACCTCCTTCGAGGTAATCCTAGACTTTATCCTCCAAATCACTCCTCCCCAGAGGATCATTTGGCTTCAAAGAGAAGCCTGGGTGTGCAGAGAGTCTCCATTACCGCAAGCCAAGGCCGGGGCAGACTTCCAGCACGCAATCTGGAAAGGGTAGTTCCAGGCTCCAATGCCAACACACACCCCAAGGGGCTCTCTCCGAGTGTACCCAAAGGACCCCCCAGGAAGCTGGATGTGTTCACCTGCAAAGAAGAAAAACAGTCAGAGGGCAGAGAAGAGCAAAGCTGCCTCCTGTCTTACCAGAGCCTCAGGAGCCACACCTCGCTTTGACTGGGCACAGAGAGAGACAGCTTTTACCCCAGCAAGCTCACAGAAGGTGCTCAAGTGCTCACAGAGCACAGCAGCATTAAGTAGAGATCTCTGAAAATCCATCCAAGATTTTCAGAAAAAGGAGCAGTCCATGTCTTAGAGAACTCAACAGCAAAGATGGTATTGTGCCATGGAAGTTCCCAGGGAATGGAAGTGGCAGGATAAGAGAGTAAAGAGCAAACTCCAGTAACGCTCTCACCAGCTAGAGATCCTGCCAGTCCTGCGTAATACTCCAGGCACTGCCAGGAGATGTCAATGTCCACTCTGGCTTCAAAGATGGATTTCCCATTGTTGATGGTTTCCAAGGTGGCAATTTCTTCTCTCTGCTCCTGTGAGAGGCACAGGACATTGGCAACATGTTAGAGAAGCCTGAAGTGGAACTCCACAAGGAGATAGCTGCTTCTCAAGTACACAAGCCCCAGACAAGGCTCTGCCATCAGTAATCCAGGCGTTGCCATGAGAAACTGTGATGTTTAAAAGCTACATTCCCAGTCACTATTTATCTATTTCCCAGTGGTAACCGATCACAGAGGAATGCCAAACAGACAAGCTGGGGTTCACTGCTAGTCCAGCCTTGCTTAACATCCTTGTTTATTTAAAGATGAGCAAACTTGAACCGAGAAGTTGGCTGGTAAACAACGATAAGAATTCTGAGAACTAAACTGGGAGGAACAGCAAACAACAAGATCAAAATGGAACCAGAGGAGTTAGTGAAGGTCGGACAAAGCAACACAGCTAGGAAGCATCCTTTCACAGACCAGCTCCCAGACAGAAATATCACCCTGCTGCAGAAGTCTGGCAAAAGCAGGCATCTGACAGAGTCTGACAGAGTTTCCTCATCACGTACACAAACTGCAGAAAGAAAGTCTGGTTTCTTATGGATCTGTGCCCTGGTGGGGATTAACTTTGATATCTAAGAACACGTTATCTCTCAAAGCAGTCTGCGATAGAGCTAGCTTGATTGTATCCTCTCCCAAGTGTATTATCTGGTGTCTAAGATAAAAACCAGCATTACCACATTTTTTTACTGCTAAAACAAGACACACTTCTGTCGCCTGACAACAACGGTGTCCAGCAAGCTGGAAGTTAAACAATGTCAGTGTTATGCAATCTCAGCTTCGAATTCATGTGCAATGAAGCTTAATCTTTGGAGTTTTGAAAAGACCAAAGCCCTGCCCAAGGCAACCTACTGTCTCTTCTGGTCAAAGGTGTGTTTTAACTCCTGCGTTCCTCCTGGAGCTCTGCAAGTCCTGCTGTAATCCCCCAACAGCCAAACTAACCCATATGGAAGCTCAGAGACAGAACCACCCCTCTCCAAAACAAGCTCCCACAACACACCCGAATAATTCTGGCAGCCTCCAGCAGCACCCTGCTCCGCTCCATGCCAGACATCTGACTCCATATTTTAAAGGCAGCCTTCGCACTCTGCACAGCCAGATCGACCTCCTTCTCCCCGGAGCAGAGCAGCTTGGTTATCACACGACCTGGGCACATTTTAAATAAGGAAATAAATAAGATGGAAAACTCAGAAAAGGGGCAAAAAAGCATATGTTTTTTTCTCATATCAAACACCAGCGACTTCACTCCAGCCACCAGGCTGCAGAACTTCATGCTGTGGTTCCTACAGATTTGTAATTGGCTACAGAAAGGGTGTTGCAATTCAACTGGTCTGAATTAAAGGATCTGCCATTCTGTGCTGTCGTGTTCTAGTTACTAATTAGCTCTAATTGTTACAAAATTCCTCCATCTCCCACTGGAGTTTGTTATACTTTTACGCATTTATTCTGTTACGCATTCCTCAGCACAGTTAAACACTCTTTTTCTTGAAGTGAATCTGCTGAAACCTAGGCATCTCCAATTTTTAAAAAAAAAGTAATTTTAGAAATGTTTAAATAGTGTCTTTTGCCAAAATCAAGCACCACTCTGTTTGTCTGAGTCAGAGTCCAGGTTGATTTCTGCTAAAGAGTCTCATGATGGGCCTGCAAGTGAAGGAGGGAAACCGTGGCCACTGAAACACTACGGCTGCATCTGACACAGGCAGCTGGGAGAGGCCGAATGCAGTCAGCATTCTGGAATACTGCATCCATCTCCAGAGCCCTCAGCACATGGACAGGGATCTGTTGGACAGGATCAGTTGCAGTGAGTCCAGAGGCCAGGAAGATGATACGAGGGCTGGAGCACCTGTGCTGTGAGGACAAACTGAGAGAGTTGGGCTTGTTCAGCCTGGAGAACGCTCTGAGGAGACCTTATAGAGGCCCTACACTACTGAAAGGAGCTATGGGGAAGCAGGAAAGGGACTTTATGCAAGGGCTTGTAGTGATAGGATGGCGGGGAACAGCTTTAAATTGGAAGGGGGAAGATTTAGATTAGACATTAGGAAGAAATTCTTCACAATGAGGGAGGTGAAGCACTGGCACGGGTTGCCCAGGGAGGCTGTGACTGCCCCATCCCTGGAGGTGTTCAAGGCCAGGGTGGATGGGGCTTTGAGCATCCTGATCCGGTGGGAGGTGTCCCTGCCCATGGCGGGGGGGCGGGGGAACTGGATGGGCTCTGGGGTCCCTTCCAAGCCAAACCATTCCGTGATTCTCCGGGGGCTCGTTTCTACAGGAGCAAGCAGTGACAGCACAAGGCGGGGCGGGGGGCGGGGAGGGATGGCTTTAAATTGCAAGAGGGGACATTTAGATCAGACATTCGGAAGAACTGTTTTCCTGTGAGGGTGGCGAGGCCCCGGCACAGGCTGTGGTTGTCCCATCGCTGGAGGTCTTCAAGGCCAGGCTGGATGGGGCTTTGAGCATTCTGATCCCGTGGGAGACGTCCCTGCCCGTGACAGAGGGGTTGGAACTGGATGGGCTCTGGGGTCTCTTCCAAGGCCGCCCGTTCCGTGACCCCCCCGGCCGGTACCTGTGGCGGGTTCGAACACCTCCTCGGCGTGGCCGCCGTCCACCGGCTGCACGCGGCCGCCCGCGCGGTAATTGAGCGGCTGCTGCACGCTGAGGGTACCGGTAGCGTTGCTCATGGCGAGGCCGGGCGGGATCGCGCGGAGTCGGGGCAGGAGCTGCGGCAAGCGGGACACACGCAGCATCGGCCGCGCCGGGAATTCCAGAGGGAGGGAATTCCCATTCCGGGCCGACCCCGCCTCCGCTGGGGAGGGCGGAGCGGAACCCGAGGCCCCGCTGCGCGCTCGGTCCCCCCTTAGCGGAGCGGAGGAATCACCTCCCTCGCCGCTATGGCGTGAACCCGGAGCCTTCTCCAGGCTGAACAGCCCCAACTCTCTCAGCCTGTCCTCAGAGAGGCTCCAGCCCTTGGATCGTCTTCGTAGCATCCTCTGGACCCGTTCCAACAGTTCCATATCCTTCTCATGCTGGGATTCCAGAACTGGACTCAGGACTCCAGATGGGGTCTCACAAGAGCAGAATAAAGGGCAGATTCCCCTCCCTGGCCCTGCTGGCTGTGCTGCTTTTGGTGCAGCCCAGGACACCTTTGGTTTTTGGGCTGTGAGCGCACACTGCCAACCCGTGTTGAGCTTCGCATCAATCAGTACCCCAAGTCCTTGTCCACAGGGCTGCTCTCAATCACATCATCCCCCATCCTGCATTGAAACTGCAGATTGCCCCAATCCAAGTGCAAGACCTTGCACTTGGACTTGTTGAAGCTCCAGACGTTCCCACAGCCCCACTTCTCCAGGTCCCTCTGGATGACATCCTGTCCTTCTGGTGTGAGCAATGCCCCACTCAGCTTGGTGTCATCTGCTTCTACTCTTTCCATACAAGGTTTTCCTCTCATGGTGTTCATTATTCATCCCTCATTCCTTCTTACAACAGATCCCAAATTCTCCACTGCCCTTGAAAAGCAGAAACTTTTGCACCTCTGAACTTATTTCAGGCATCTAAAGGAATTTACACGCACAAACACTGGCTACTTGTGTTCAGAAGAAAAGACACTTATATCTCCACCTCCTTTCTGTCCTCCACTCTGAGAAGCAGCAATTCAGGCAACACAGCTGCTCTCCAGCACTAACCATTCCTCCAACAAAAACTAGAATTCAGGGCAGAAAGCAGTCCTCTGAATATCATGGAATGGTGTGGCCTGGAAAGGACCTCAAAGCCCATCCAGTTCCAACCCCCTGCTATGGGCAGAGACACCTCCCACCAGATCAGGTTGCTCAAAGCCCCATTCAACCTGGGATGGGGCAGCCACCACTTCTCTGGGCAACCTGGGCTAGAGCCTCCCCACCCTCACAGGAAAACATTTCTTCCTAAGATTTCACCTCAATATCCCCTCTTTCAGCTGAAAACCTTTCCTCCTCATCATGTCCCTGCACTCCCTGATCAAGGGGCCCTCCCCAGTGTTCCTGGTGCCTCTTTCAGTACTGGGAGGTTGCTCTTCTCCAGGCTGAACAACCCCAACTCTCTCAGTCTGTCCTAGTATGGGAGATGCTCCAGCCCTTGGATCATTCGTGTCCTCCTCTGGACTTGCTCCAACAGATCCATGTCCTTTCTGTGCTGAGGACTCCAGAACTGAACGCAGGACTCCGGGTGAGGTCTCAAAAAGGTCAGAAAAGCTGTTCCCCTCAGTTCATTACAATGATTTTCCACACCCAGAGAACGGCTACCACACAAACAGCAGAAAGCAAGCAGAACAGAGCCACTGATCAATAATTCTCACGTAATCTTTGGATGTGCAAATGCTTCCCTCTCTAAGTGCCAAAGTGTGGTGTAATGCAACATGTGCAGACTGGCTGAGGGCAGCAGCCGGGCAGGTTACTGTACTGCACATAACTCTGCCAAAGCCATGCCTTAGTTGGATTTGATAACCACATGCTGCAAAATAATTACTTCCATGCAGGTAACAGGTAACTGTTCCCTGCTGGAGCTTGTAGCTACACCAGACACCGTGGTCAAAAACACAGCCCAAGAGCCAGGCAGCACCCGTACCCACTGGATGCTTTCCTTTACCTGCCAAATACTTGGTTTTGAGGGGTTGAACTGAGAGGGAATAGAGGTTCCACACTGGTAATTTACCTTAAAATAATCCTATAAAAGTGCCCCCTACTTATAAATGAGAATTAATCCAATATTTAGTATTTAATATGGTATGACATGTGCTCCACATTGCTTGCCTTAAGGAACTTCAGATTCATCCCCTTGCCATGCATCCACTGCGTGATAAACCTCTGGTCACTGAGCCCAGATATCAATAACCTCTGAGGGCACTGCATGCCCCAGGGAACGGGCAAGCCTAACTCAAGTAGCAGCAACATCTATTCACCCCTTTAAATAAGGTGAGTGGGCTCCAGCCAACAAGACCAAAACAGAGTTTTGACAAAGCAGAAGCCAGCAGAGAGCTTCCTGGCCTACGAAGGCAGCCTTTTAAGATGCCTACTGATCATCAGGCTGTTCAGCAGTGAGCTAAGGAGCACAAACAAAAGGGGTGCTGTCATAACCACTTGGGCAAGAGAGGGTTCAGGAGCAGTGGATGGAACTGACATCACTTGACAGTTTGCTCAAGTTTGAAGGCCAGGTCTGTTTCTGTAATCGAGCAGATTCTGCCTAAGAAAGCGACTTCCACAGAAGTGCATAATGCCACATAAAACTCTGTGGGGCTGTGCCCTGCCAGGAAGACACAGGCTGAGAGCACATCCAGAAACACCTCCAACCAACCACCCAGGGCAGCCTGGCACAGGGGCACGTTCTGGTGCCTAAAGTCACTTGAGTGAACAAAAACCTCACCTTCCAACACTGCAACCTCTGCAAAGGGAGAAGTACACACACCTACCTGCCCATGCCCAGCTCCCTGCTACACAAGACTACAGCCAGCACAGCTAAGACAAGAGAGGACAAGTGTCCTGAATTTTTCAAGTTATCTACTTTTCAGACCTTACTCTTGCCATCCAAGTTGATTTCCGTGCCATAGACTAAATCAAGTGCACCACATCAAGGTATTTCTACTTATCCTACAGTACAATTAAGAGACTTCTAAATCAACATGCCCATGCCGTTTATTTCCCAGAAACACCAGAAACAAAAGGTCAAGTTATCTTCTGAAACTTTCTTGGTGTGATGAGCAAACAACCGCTGGCAGAATACTCCAGATGGAAGATGTTTCCAAGACTGGCCAATACTGCATAGGCTGGTTTTGGACACATGAAGCCTGGTGCAGCATCCCTAAGGCAGATTTGTGCACTGGTCAGATCTTTCGTAAAGGTTGTAACTGTGCTTCAGGAGAACTTCCCTGCCTGAGGTGGTGGGCCAAGGAAGCCTCCTGCTTGCTTGGTGGCAGCCCGGGAAGGAGCAAGACCAAGCATCTTCTGGATGTTCTGCAAAAAACAAGAACAGAATAGCAGGATAATGTCAGACTGTGACAACAGAGACACCAGAAGAGGAAGAAATCCCAACTCTGCTGACAAGCACAACCTCCCCACTAGTTTCAACAGATTCAGGTTCTCACCCACATAGTCCTACCAATCTGGCTCCCACATATCAGACCTCTATCCCTATACATTCAAAAAACCTCAGCACAGAGCCAGACAGTCACCCACAATGGACACAGAGCCAAGTCGCTCTCCCCACCTCAAAGGCCATCTGATCATTAAATCCACGTTTGGGTTGAGGGTTCTTTCCCACCTCCAGTCAGCTGGTAGGCACGTTGTGTCACACAGGCTGGTTTGAAATCAATCTGCAACAGTTATCTTTGCAATTGAACTGCAATGCACACACAGGAGCAGGTTCCTAACATCTGCCCACAGGCAGAACCAAAGCAGCCCTTGGTTTTCACAAGTTCCAGAAACCCCTGTTGATGGCAGCCATCAGAGCCTGAGGGTCTGCAAGCTGGCGAGGAAGGCCCTCTCCTAATGCAGCTGGAATCTGGGTCAGCAACACAGCAACCAGAGTGTGTGCCAAGTTCAAGTCAGGAGCTTAGACACAGAATTAACATGAATGCTAGTGACGACGAGAGAACAATGGTTTGGTGGAGACACGCAGTGTAACAGGACATATGTAGCAAAATCCAAAACCTGACTATTGAGATGACCTCATCTGCATCTGAGCAGGGTGTTTCAGTGCAAAACAACAAACAAGGGAAGAATTAAGTAGCAGAGCCAGGCTTTAGCTAAAAATTCACAGCAGAATACTTAAATTTGATGGTTTTCTTGATTTTGTGAAGTTCCTTTTAACTTTTGCAACAGTGCAACTACAATGAGCTACCAGTTCCTTGTTTCACCCTTCACTGTAAATAACTACAGCTCAAGATGCTCCTCGTGCAGTGCTGGCAAAACAGGGCCATCTGATATAAGGGAAAGAAGAAAACACCTGTGTCCTCCTCATGTCACCAGCAGAGTCCTGGCTACTGAAGAAAACAAAATGAGGAAGAAGGATTCTCTTCAAACCTGAGCGTCCTCTCAAAAATAACTGTCAGGATAGGTCAAGCAGCAAGATCAGATTTCTTGAAGTTTTTGATCATGAAAGGAGAATAAACTCAAACAAGAAAATACAGACCCACAGCAGCTAAATTTAAAAGAAAAAATCGGAAATCATTCCAGCTGGAGACTATGGAAGGGAAGGTTTCAGCCCACACACAAGCATGAAAGCAACACTTGAAGAGAAATAACATCAGCTTTAGTTCGTAGCCTGCATAAATCACCCACTGGTAGATATTCAGCAGTTGAATATATACGAGAGCATTTCACCATGGGAGACTCCTTTGTGTGGCTGGTGTTCTCAGAGCTTCCTTAGTCAAGAGACAGACAGAAAGGAGAATACACAAGCAGCTAAGGGACAGACTGAGGAACAGCAGAGGGTGCTGCAGAGTCAGCAGCAAGCAGGACAGGACCCTACCAGCTTTGTACTGGTTTGTCCGTGGAGCAGAGCAGCGATCCTAGGCAGAGCATCCATAGAAGCAAGGAAGCGAGCACTGCCTCCTTCCTGTTCCGTTAAGTATCAAGAGAGGAGAACCGTGGTGCTAAAGGTCACTCCATCTGCTTGAACAGTTCCATGAGGAAGAGAGATGACAGCTTGTCTGTACGTGGATTGCAGACTACGGTCACTCTTCAGCATCATCCTTCCCCAGCCGCCCCCTCCTCGCTGCGGGAGGCAGCTCCCCTCCTGCCACAAAGCACGTTTGGCTGGACAGCAGTCCTGAAGTCTACACAGCTGGGAACACCAGGGCTGGGGCAAGGTCCAGCAGAAACCTGCCCTGTCTGCTACGTTGCACAAGGAAGTCTGTAGAGCCTACTTCTAACACCTTCGCCTTCAGGAGCAGGGAGGGAAGACTAAGGATTCACATTCCTCATCTGAGCTCTTCTGAACCTTCCTCAGATGACTGCAGAAAGGACAGGAGCTGCTTCTGCTTTTGTCCAGAAGCCCTTGTCCAGAAAAGACCTCAAAGACGTGGCAGTGAGTGGCTTCCTGTCCCAAGATCAGGCCGTGTGGGAAAATGCACTCCCGGCAGTAGGGATAATTGCTGGCTCCCCTTCCCATTGGGAACACATTTGAGAGAGAAGCAGCCTAATCTAAGTTCAGGCGTGTGGAAAAAGGAAGTGAAGACCAGCAAACGCCCGAGGAACAGCAGCATATTCTTCTTCACAAAAGAGCACAGGTGAAGGCTGGGAGCTAAGAAACAGGAGACAGGACAGAGGATGTAACCCTGACATTACGCCTCCCACCCAGCCCAGCAGCAGACTTTCCCAGCTGAAACCCAACAGCTCAAGGACCCTTGGAAGGCCTCTCCCAGCAACACTCCTCTCTCCAAACAGGAAGGCAGGAGGAACTAGGGGACAGGATTTACGTGCCAGGGAAAGCTGGGAACAGCGCAAAGGAAGTTACTCACTGCGAGTTGACTATTTTGGGAGATGCTGGCCAGGTCACAGGCAGCAAACTTCCCAGTCAGCGTTGGAAGAGTTTATCACCTTCACATGCCTGAGGACCACATGAAGAGACTGCCTGATGCTGCTACTGTCCATCCCACTAATGTCACTTTAATCATAATCACCGTCCAGTTACCCTCCCCACCCTCACATACTCCCCTGCATTTCCCTCCAGCTCACTTTTTTCACACACACACACAAACACACGTTCCTCTACTGTTGAGCTCCACAGGGACACCTCTCTTCCCTGCCTTTGATCCCTTCAAAGGCAGCTCCAACATTTAAAGGAAGGCTGAGGGATGTACGGTCTCCTTAGTTTGTTCACAACCTCTTCCTTGACTCTGGTACTTCCCCACTCCCTCCTCTCTCATGTCAGCAGCAGCCAGCCAGGCACTAACTCCCACATCAGTTCCCTCCCCTTGGGCCAACAGCTGGTTTGAAGCTGACCTGGTGAGATTTCCCCTTTTGCAACACACTGAAACACAGACTCACAAAGCTTTCACCTCCAAGGTCACAGAAAGCACCAAAAGCAAATCCTTGGCGTCTTTTTTTAAGTCCTTAATCACTTTCTTCCTGTCTCCCCAGCCTCTCACAGCCCTTCAAATTCCTCTTCCCAATGCTGTTATCAAAGTTTACTTAAATAGTAATAAAGCCAAGAGCAGGATGCCAGAAATCACAGCTTCAGTTCCTAGCTTTGGCACAAATTAACCTGGCTGGTCTCTGCCCTTCCCTCCATGTACCAAGGAGGAAGAAACTGAGCTGCCCAACAGCTGGAGAACTGCAGGTATATGTGACCATGATCACCTATATAAGGCAGCACCATGAAGACTGCAATCTAATGCTTCAGAGCAAAATAACCCATCTCCAGAGTAACAAAGTGACTTCCAAGTGACATCAGCATGAATCCTCAAGCACAAGGGCAATTTTTTTCCACAATTTCTCTTGAAAGGCCAACCCACCACAAGCAGCTTGGCATTTCTGCCCAGAATCAGACTGGACCACTGCTCCAGTTCTTGCTGGCTGCTGATTTCATAACAAGAAACATTAAGAAATGCCCAGGACTAGAACTAACCACAGGAATTATATTTTTGGACAAAAAAAAAATCCACGGGGGATTTTTCAGCAAGGGAGTTCCCCGATCACCCCAATAGGTGCACAAAAGTCTTGAAGACAGTGCAAGATTAGTTTCATATACAATCTGAAAGCTTGGAAAGATGGAACAGGTGACTAACACAGAGCAGCACCAGACAAAACTGCCTGAGGGAACAGCATCCCAGGAATTCAGGAACACAAACCTAAGAGCTACAAAGCTCTCATTTCTTTCAAAGCAGCAAATACCACTCCAGTTAAGGGGAAATGAAACAAGATTTGTCTTTCAGCAAAGAGAATGAGGAAACCCCTGGCCTTTGGCATCCTGGAGCTGGCCCTGCCTGGAGTGAGGGCTGAGACAGATGAGTTCTAGGTGGCCTTTTCAACATAAACTGTTCTACAGTTAATTACCTGCTTTCACATAGGACCAGACATCCATTTCAATACAAGCACCTGGTACAGAAGGCTATGGAGAATTCGACTCATAGCATGCACTTTGTGACTTAAGGAACTCATTTATTAAGCTGCTCCATCAAGCTGATCCAAACTTCTGACAGCAGCTGGCCAAATACGCCACTTCCCTTCGCTGATCTGCTTTAAATTATTCTGAGTCCCTTGGCACTCCCTGAAGAAAAGCAACCATTGGTCAAGGAGAAAAGCAGCAAGAAATGAGGAAGCAAATTAAAGACAAAGGAAATATAAATACAGAAGAGGAGACAATTTGCAACCAGTTGTGTCAGAATTCATCCAGCCCCCAGGGTCTACTAACTTGTCCCAACGCTCTCTGGGGAAATGTGGGAAACAAAGTATAGACTTCTGGATGCACTGAGAAGGCCCACTTGTCCTCACCAGTCATTCTGCCATTGTGAACCTTCCTAAACAGGCACTTCCCTTATCCTCACTGATGCTTCTCTTCTCAAAAGCTGGGATTAACCAGCCTTGCTGGATGTCCACCTGTAACCTACTCTTGGCTTATGATACTGGACCCCCTGTCTGTGTCACATCTGAAGCCCTGGGAGAGACACAACACCAAAGGTAAAGTTCTTAAGAGTCTGAAAAAAGTACCAAAAAACAGGAAGGACAAACCCAAAAGAAAAGGTTTAACTCTCTCCTCGTCTTTCTAGCAAACTTAGGGACTGATTGAACCTTTATAGAACCTCAAGCCACCAAGAAAGTTTCCCCTGAGGACGCCACACTTCTCTCTTCTCATATTACTATAAAAGTCATAAATAGTAAGAAGAAGTATTTAGATTGGCTTCTGAAGGAGATGATCTTTTGGTATGGCAATCACAAAGTTATCAGACACACACACACAAGGAACCCATTTCTGCCAACTCTGTCCTTGTGCCCTGGTGCAAGTCTCCAGTTGTCTTCTACATTGGTCCAGGATAGCAGATGTTTCTATGATCCCAACCCAGAACTGCTTTGAATATGAAACACAGGAATGAAGGCAAACAGAGGAATCACAAACAGATCAAAGGTTACACACACAAAACTGGACAGCAGTAATGAAGTCTCTATGGATGGAGATCTGCTTTCCTTGCTCCAGACGTGCAAGAGACACAGCAATGTACTCACCTGTCTGATTGACATTGTGCAGAGGATGTAGAGGAAGATGAAGGAGCAGTCAGTGTAATCCTCACCCAGAAGGTTGCGGTGGGAGAGACCTTGGATATACGAGAGGGGGATAAACGGAAGCTTTGCCACCACTCGGCCATCAAATCTGGAAAAGAGAGCACTGGATCACACCTGGGGACAGTAAAAAAATCTCTGGGCATAGAAAAAGCAAGCGAGCACCTTTGACAGGTCACCTGAGCAGAGAAGACCACATGGAAGGCTGAAAAGCCATGCTGCCTTCTCCAGCCCACCTCAGTATACACTACACCAAGGAGGTCAAACATACCTCTCTCACAAAGCCCTGCACACCCAGTCACCCCATAAACAGGTTTCCCCCAATAACAGTCAGAGCCACATTGTTTCATAGTGATTTAAGTGATCAGCTGGACAAGCTGTTTTTCATAAAATCACAGTTTCCTGGTGGATTTTATTTCCAAATCAAATTTAGTACATGGCTTCCCAGAACACAGTCGATATTGCAATAGAAGACGGATGGCTACCACCCTGCTGTACTGCAGTGACTGCAAGAAGACAAGCAAAAAAGCATTTTTTTAAGCAGAGCATAAACCAAAGACATCTTTTCCTTCCCTAGAGCAGCTACACTTCTCAGCACAAGAAGGATGTAAGAGAGCCATCAACAGAATGCTTCTTAATACCAACAGTCTTCTCTGCATTAGCTCTGAAGACAAAGCCAGTGCAGAGGCAGGATGACACCACCTATTCCAAGCAGCCTGTCCCACTCCTGGAACTCCTCCAGGTCCACATTCCAGAGCACCAGGCAGAGTGTGAATTCTGGCCAGTTTGCAAAGATTTCTCCCAGCCCAGACAATCGACTCAACCTTTTGAAGTAAGTGTGCATGATGCCTTGTCAGCTTGTGCATATCTGGATGTTATTTTCTCTGCATGCGCTGATTTTCAAACAGGTGTTTCTTGTTTCAAGAGATCCTAAATGAGCGTCCCTTCCTGTGGAGATGCGTTCACACAGCTACAGCTCAAACACATGCCAACTTTGTTTACATCTCACAGGCAGTTTGGCAAAAGAGCTGGGAACGGATGTTTATCTCCCTGTAACATCCCCCAGTGGCTTAAAATTCTGCGTTATTCCTGCTGTGAGAATGACAAGTACTTCAGCAGTAGCACCTCAAGGTACCTGCTTTTAATTCCAGCAGGTTTTCACAGAAGGGATACTGAAATGCACAAGTGAGTAAGACTGAGAACTGACTGCATTAAAACGTTTCTGACAAGAGAAAACTGAGGCACATAGAATCCAACTTCTCTCCCAGGAGAAACCCCATCTGCTTGGAGGCCACCATCACTACAGATCTCACTGCGCTAGAGTACCTTTTAAGCCACAACAGTCATTCAGCTGCTCATCTTCAGCACAACATTCTGTTCTTTGGGTTTAAATCTTAACATTTACACATCCTTCCAAGCATGGTCCACCCTGCTGCCCCATTGCTACTGGCACTGGAAAAAGATGGGACAGTCATCAGAGTATTTTCCATTTAGGCTGAGTTGGCACTTGGCAAAGGTGAGGTGCCCAGCCACAGAGCAGCAAGGACTTGTCAAAGGACAGTGCGGTATGCTACTTCCATGCAATTTCTGCTCCTTTTGTCCCCCAGAAGCAATGAACTCATTTAAGAACAGGAAAGGCAAACAAATGAGACTACAGCCACTGCAGGTGTCAGCCACTTTTTTCCTCCTTTTCATATCACACCCACAGCACGTCCATGGATGGCCTGGCAGTAGCAGCTTCCCTGAGGGAGCCTGAGAGCCTGCTGAGTTCATAACTGCAGTACTCTCCTCCCTGGACAACCAGCTGCTTTTTATGCTGTAGTGAGAACCAGCTCCATCAAACCATTCCCTCAGCTTCAAACAGTGCAAGTACAACCCACCAGTGCTTCCATTCAGATACAAATGCCCTAGCTACCTTGTCCTGACACCAGGAGCATAAATGCAACTATCCAGCCCCAAAGGCAAAACAGTCAAATCTTTACATTTTAATTGAATAACCTCAGCTATTAGCAAGAAAGTTATTTCAATTCAAACAATCAGTGAGCTCCCTGGATACTCCTGCTGTTCATGTTCAGGTCCCCTCTAAAGGAAGAGGCAGTTAAGGGAAAGATATGGCCAGAATCTTCATGCCAATCCCATGTCTTGAAGCATGGTCTCTCTGGGCCCAAATCCTCAACAGAGGAACAAGACAAGTAAACCTGGTCATCTTAAAGGAGAAGCAACCAACAAACTGATTTTTAAATTTAGTATCTATGGAAAGAGAAGCCACACAGGATTTAACCAAAATCAATTCCTTCCTAAAGCTCTTAATGAACTTACAGACCTGCAACACTTGTCAGTCACAGCAAACTCTGAATTGCCTCTTCCCACTCTAGGAAAGCAGGCAGAATTGGGTGGGGTTTTAGTTTGTTTTTCAGCTTGTTTCAGGGGCAGGGGTGGTGGTTGTGTTGCATCCAAATACCTAGGCAGGCACTTGAATGTCTTTGGTGCAGCACTATGAATCCTCCACGGATGCTATGTCGCCAGGCACGTGACTCACAATGTACCTCCTATGCCCAATCAGGGCTGCAGTTAAATGAGACATCAATGACTCAAGATTGTACCCAAATTTTAAAGACCTTTAGTGCTGTGCTCCTCTTCTCAGTTTGACAGCATTCCAGGGAATGCTAGATGCTGAAGTCTGACTGAGCTGAATAAAGAGTCCACAAACTGGCACTTGTGTTATAATGTTACCCCCTGTTTGTAATTTATCCACCCACAGCTCCACAGTAAAATAACAACTGACTGTATCCTGGGGTCTGCCAGCACAGCAAAGGTTCTGGTGCCCAACAGCAAACATAAAATCGTGTTTGCAGGCCAAGTATATTGCCCAGACATTAAGCAGCCTCCCGAAGGCAACACTAACCATAATTGTATTTCCTTCAGACTTAACAGCCAACGGGAAGCTCACATTTCAAGACTGAATGAAGCCTTCAAAGTCAAGCACGGTCGTTCAGTTTCACACGTCTGAAACAAAGCTGTCTATAACCATGCAAACTAGTTTGGAGGGGGTTTTGTCATTTTCTTTTTTTTTCAAAATGAGACCTATCCCAGATCATTTTGAAAGCAAAGGAGAATTAGAACCCACACCTAGACCTGTTAGTATCTCAACTCTGATCACCTTTAAGTAGGGCAAAAACTCTGCAGTTATAGCTCACTTCTCAGGGCAAGAGAGCTGACCCAGTCTTGCTTGCGAGAGTGCTGTTTGGTCACACTATGACAGCAAAGCCAAAGAAGCTGAAGGCAGAAGCTGCTTGCCCAACATCGACCAAACTTGCCCTGATCAAGATGTTCCCAAGCAGAAAAAATGTCAGAGCTATGTCTAATTAAGTGCAATTTGTTCAATTTAATTGCATTCAGCATGTCACGTTCCCTCTTGAGCAGAACATGCATGCAGTGACCAAACCACAGCATCTTCATGTGAAATATCGATCCATTTTATATAGAATAGTTATGGTTCTTGGATGGACTCTGCCACTCTAACACTTCAGGTGATAAGGGGAAGGTGAAGAATATATTCACCGTGAAAATCTAAGAGAAATACAGAAAGCTGATACTTACATGGAGTTAAACATTCCCATCAAGGCAGTGAAGCAGAAGCCAATGGCAAACATGGATTTCATCCGAACCTGCAAGCAGAAAGGACACAGATAATCAAAGGAACAGATCTACACTGAGGGATTAAGGGTTCACAACCTTAAGAACAGGCTTTGTACAGCATCAGTGGATGAAGGAACAAAAAAAAAAGACCCAGAAGGTCAGAGTGATTGTAAAAGTAACTGGAGAATTCCCAAAACAAAGAGGTTTGGCCGACAGCTGCGTAAGGACAGCCAGGGAGGACCACTGATGTGAACAGCTGCGTTGGGGATGGGGAGGGGGGAAGCGCTCAAGAATTGTCCTGTTACCTTCCACAGGTTGTTTTTTTCCCTTAAGACTATACGACGGATCAGCAGGGACCATCATGAGGCCAAGAGGAAGTCAAACAAATTAATTCTACTTTGAAAACATCATGGAGACTTATAGACGAACATAGCTGAGGCAGGGCATGAGATGAGGCAGTAACTGCTGGAGAACTCTGGCTCATACTAAAATCTGTAGCTAGAGACAATCCAGAAGGACCTTTCCAGGCAGAAAAGTCACTCTATCTCCCAGCTGTTGGGAAGTGGATTGAAATCTTCAGCAGTCGGGAACTGGCTTTAATTTTCTTACCATTGACAAGTCCCTGTTGTTATTCTTCAGTTTCTCTTCTTGTCTCTCTGGAAAGACAAAAACAACAACAGTCATAATCAGTTATACAAACCTTGAAACCAGAGTGTTTTCATTTCCAGGAAGATTTAACCTTCTTGGCTCTCCAAATAAATAACACTTCCAAAACCAACTCCAGCTCTCTATGCCAGACAGTATAAAGTAAAAAACCTTCAGCATTATCCACATCCAATTTCTTGGTATCCTCATTGCTATTTTCTATTGCTCCTAACTACAAAGCATCCACTCTAGCAGGAACTTTCCAGACACCTGCTTCCTGACTCAGGTGGAGAGTTTTGTTCTGGGACATTTCAGCAACCACAGGCCAGCTCTTCAGGAATCACATTTGGCACAAATACTTGTTTTTTCCCTCTGCTACATAACTAACCATCTATTTAGATAGGGTAAAGGTTACAATGGGATAAAAAAATGTACACCTGATCCGTTTCTCATTTCTACAAATTGGAAACAAACAAGCTGTGGGTCCTCCACTCCCATATATATATATATTTATGAGCTATTCCTATCCAAGTCACACATAAGCAGCCTCTAAAGTACTTTGCTCTACGGCTGGTGGGGGCACAGAGAATGGGGACTGGGTCAACAAGCAGCACCCTAGAGTCCAAAATGATCTTATTCTTGCTCACTGCAACACAAACCATGAGGATACAGGGATACAGCAATAACCTTATTTGCCAGCATTGGGGTTTTTTTGTTTAGTTTGTTTTTGCTGTCTACCCAGCACTCACGTGGACTCCTGGCAACATCACTGTCTCTTCTTCTACAGGCACATGGATGCAAAAAGCAGTAGCAAAGTTTAAGCTAACAAACGTGCACCATGAGGTTAAAGGTGTCCTGTTCCAGCAGTTTGAAAGGTGATGTAGACACAATGTGACCAAAGCTGGTTCACTTTACACTTAAGAATAAGCAGTTTGATAAGTAGAAAATGTGGAATTAAGCCTTTCCAGACAACTTTCAGCCTACCTCCTTGTGCATACGCATGATTCATGCCTTACATAAACAAGTAATAAACACACACCTCCTGCCTTATTCTGTGTGCAAAACAGATGGTAACTGAGGCAGGTCTGCACCACAGTTGTCACTTATCTGCAAAGCCTCAGCTCTTTTTTTTATTTAACTGGAATGGTAGAATTTAAAGGAACTCCAGCACAAGTAAATTTGCTGTTACAGCAATGCTACACCTTGCAGAATGATTTGATGTCCAGTAAGTGACTGGGATTAGATATTTCCAAAGCAGTTAATAGCTGTGAGTCATTTTCTGGATGTTTAGCTTGACATTTAGGGATTGATTTTTCAGAAACACTAAGAATTCAGGTTCACCTGAAAACAAATGAAACACAGAAGTTATGCAGCCCTTGCAAAAAAAAAAAATATATCAGTCTCAGTATCTTCAGCCTGGCAAGCCAGCACCACCATAAACAAAATCCATGGTCATTTCCTAAGTTCTGTTCTTAGTCCCGTTGTGCTTTGTTTTTCATCTGCAAAACAAGATTATTTCAGTGTATAAAAAAAATTGGTGGAGCATCTGTATTCCTCAGATTCCACTGTTTATTAGTTTAGTCCAAGCACAAGTGAAATATTCTCTGCAAGAAATACAATTTGGATGGTGCCCTGTAAAAAAAAGGCATTGTCACACATTCAGAATTGGCCCTATGTAATAACAGCATGTTGCAGTAAAAAGTTGCCTTGCTTGCCAAGTCATATCCCATGCATGGATTATTCAAGATTAAGAACTGCAAATGCACCAGAGGAAGAATTTTGGCTCATGTCCCTTCAGCAGTCTAGCGATAACAGGTTTTATACCTAGGAAGAACTGTTTGAAGATATGTTTATAATTACTCCCTAGCTTTGTACAGATCAAATGACTAATCCAGCTACCTGGTGTTCCAGAGGAATGAGGAAACCAACTCCCAGGAGCTCTCAAAACTGTTCCTGTCATGATTTCTGTAATAATTTAATCGAGCTTTGCTGCACGTTTGACTTCAGAGACCTGCAGATAACAGAATTTTCTAAAAATCATGTCTGTTAAATATCTACCATGTTGTTCTTGCATTGTTGAGTACTTGAAGAGTTACCTTTACCCAGAAAGACTTAAGCTTATGGACAATGAAAAAGAATGGAAAAATCAATACCTAAAACTGAGCAAAACTGATTTATCAAACTTGAAATGAACCCAAGCGTGGTTACAGTTAATATACAAATACCTTCAACTCTGATGTGTTCAAATAAGAAATGCAATGCCCAAAAATCACAATCACAGAGTCAGACAGCTACTGCAAGCTGACAGCATACTGCAGCAAAGAGCTTTGACACCAGAAGTTAATAACCATCACGGATATAAAGGCTCAAACCAGAGAGAAAGGTATCCAGTTCAGCAAGAAGTGCTGCTTCTCTCAGTGACACGGCCCTTTGGCTAAAACAGATGTCTCCTGTCTGGGAAGAGTAAGGCAAAAGTGTTCATGTTCCAGTCATTAAGTCAAGAATCACCTCTAGCACCACTTTAAAAAAAATAGTTTTGAAAGGAAGGAAAGGGATAATCACGTCCATAAGGTTCTCAACTTCCCCCCCCCCAATTCTTGGGACACCACACTTATCCCCATTCTTACCTATTTTCTTTTTCTGCTGTCGGCCTGCTGATTCAGTTATTGTTTCCTTCTTCTTTTCCACTACCAAGTGAAAAGAAAGATATTCCATAATTTCTACATAGAGATACCACCACTCCTTTTTCACACATCAAACAAAACATTTTATCCCTTTAGAAAACAAGGTCACAAAAGGAAGCAAGGTGTGATTAAGAACATATTCACAGTATCACAGTATCACAAGGTTGGAAAGGACCTCTGAGATCATCGAGTCCAACCTATATCCCAACACTAACACCAACCATCATCTAAACCATGGCACTCAGTGCCTCATCCAGTCTCCCCTTAAACACCTCCAGGGTTGGTGACTCCACCCCCTCCCTGGGCAGTGCATTCCAATGGCCAATCACCCTTTCAGTGAAGAACTTTTTCCTAACATCAAGCCTAAACTTTCCTTGTTGAAGCTTGAGTCCATGCCCTCTAGTTCTGTCACTGGTCACCTGAGAGAAGAGACCAACCCCTGCCCAACTACAACCTCCTTTTAGGTAGTTATAGAGAGCAATGAGGTCTCCCCGAGCCTCCTCTTCTCCAGGCTAAACAACCCCAGCTCCCTCAGTCGCTCCTCATAGGGCTTGTGCTCCAGTCCCTTCACCATCTTCGTTGCCCTCCTCTGAACACATTCCAGTATCCTGACATCTTTCCCAAACTGGGGGGCCCAGAACTGTACACAGTATTCAAGATGAGGCCTGACCAGTGCCGAGTACAGGGGGACGATAACTTCTCTGGTCCTGCTGGCCACACTATTCCTGATACAGGCCAGAATGCCATTGGCCTTCTTGGCCACCTGGGCACACTGCTGGCTCATGTTGAGCTTCCTGTCAACCAGCACTCCCAGGTCCTTTTCTGCCTGACTACTCTCCAGCCACTCTGTCCCCAGTCTGTAGCTCTGCATGGGATTGTTGTGTCCAAAATGAAGTACCCGACATTTGGGCATCATCCCATTGGAATCAGCCCATCTCTCCAGTCTGTCCAGGTCCCTCTGTAGGGCCATCCTACCCTCTAACAGATCAACCCTTCTTCCCAGTTTGGTATCATCAGCAAACTTGTTGATGATGGACTCAATCCCCTCATCCAGATCATCAATAAAGATATTAAACAGCACTGGACCCAACACTGATCCCTGGGGGACACCACTGGTGACCGGCTGCCAACTGGATGAGACACCGTTCACCACCACTCTCTGGGCTCGGCCATCCAGCCAATTCCTAACCCAGCACAGAGTGCTCTCATCTAAGCCACGGGCTGCCAGCTTCCCTAGGAGTCTACAGTGGGAGACAGTGTCAAAGGCCTTGCTGAAATCCAGGTACACCACATCCACAGCCTTCCTCTCATCCACCAGGCGAGTCACATGGTCATATTCAGAATCCACGTTTCATACCACCAAGGTTGGTTCCACCAAACACTGAGAAATAATACTAATAAAAAATCAACCCCCCAGATATCAGAATAGGGTTAATTTTAAACTCCATCAAGAGCCCATTATGTTGTTAACTGAGCAGTCTGGGGACAATTTTGGCTCAAATGACCCTTGCTGATCTGTCATTAGCACTAGACAGTACTTTTGATTCAGCAAGCATGGTGAAAAGAGCTTTGTAGCAAGCTCTATTCCCGATTATCTGCAGTGGGAAGCAGAATACAGGAAAGCCTGTGTTCTCTCATACACCCCTTCTTCACAGGCAGGCGTTCTCAGGGGAAATGCTGTCCAAGCAGTTGGCCACAGCTTTTCCATTCTTAAATTAATTAGTACTGAAGCGTTTCCAATATTTCAAAGTAGGAGCTCAAGCCCAAAGTTACTAAAACCCCAAATCAGACACTCACCAAGGATCTGCAAACAACCACCACTGCAGCAAAAAGGCAAACATAAAGCCTGCACAGTGAACTCTTAACACAGCGAATGGGCTGCTCATCTGCAAATGCTCTGCTGACAGCCAGAGCAGCTTCTCCAGGAAATAAGGGATATTTTCATTTAAAACCTATAAGAAGAGTACTACAAGAAGGGAGGATGATAAAGTTGTTTTAACAACAGATAGCAACCCTTTTTTAACTTTAATCTCTATCTGTACCATATCTACTCTACCAATAAGCAGACTCATTAGCTCACAGAATCAGCTTAGAGACCTGAACACCAGGACTTTTATCCCATATAAATACTAGCTCAGCACAGATATCTAGCCTTGATTTCAAAGCACAGGTGAAATAACAACAGCCAGTCTTCCAAGTCACACCAGGATTTGCAGCACTGCCTCCTGAAATGCCTGTGACACACGAGTGAGTCACAAGGGCTAAGAAAACCGTGCTGGCCCAGGAAAGATACCTAAACATCACCTCCTGTGTCGTAACGCAGTAAGATGCAACTGTTTCTTCCAAAAAGCAAGCATATCTCTGATGGGCATGCTAGCACAAGGGGGAAAAACAGGGAAGTCTGCCCTGAGGGAATGCTGGAGAGAGGTGAGAGGACACAACACACCCAGAGCTCACAGAACGCTCTCTCCATAACCTTCCTTATGCCAAACTCAGCTGGGCTATCCCAATCTGTCCCTCCAAACCCTAGTCCATATGGCTCCTACCTCTAAACACAGCTGGAGAACACTTTTGGCTCTTTTCAGACCTACCTATCACTGTAAGCCCTAATAAGAGGGCTCCTCCAGACCCGGCTTCACTCCAGACCACGCTACTGAGCCCTGTTACAACTCTGAGGAGCTCCACAGCCCTAATTCCCTCTCGGTTGGAGCAGAACAAACAACCGTAAGGCAGCCTTGCAAGCCCATCCGCGACGTGTGTCACAGACATGACACAAAACAGCAGCAGTTCTAGTGACAGCCTTCAGCCCTGCAAATTTACCAACACATTTACCCCAGAACACTTACTGTAAGCTCTGCAGCAGTGGCAGACAATGCTGTGTCTCTCAATAGGAAGGAGAGGACAGGAAGAGATGAAACTAAGGACTGCAGGGAACAATGTCTGCCCAGGCACACTACTTGGCCAGCCTGTTTTTGCAAATCCTAAAGATTGATAGAACTCTCATGGGAGAGCTTCAGGATCTCAAATGTGTTTTTTCCTGTTTCAGATGTGTTAGATAACAGCTGAAAGGTGTGGCTCAAGTGGTCTACTCTGCAAGTTGTCCATAAGCTGTCAGGTCAGCCAGCTGTCCTTAGCACAGGAATGGAAACAAAACACAATAAAGCTGAATTTTTAGTGACTCCTTATTCAGTTTTACATTTTTTGTTGTTGTTGGGGGTGGGGAAATCAAACAAAGAGGTTAGAAACTAATTGAGATGCATGAGCCTCACCTCCTTCCCTTTAGATTATAGCCTAGGTACCAGGAGAACTATAAAACCAGACAGTGTTAAACCCTTACAGCCATCAACAGGCCCCAGAGCTTAGCCCTGCTCACTGCTTTCGGAGTTCCATGGCACAAATACACCAGGACATTAACTCTAAGTTTGCAGCTACTTCTCTAACCTGCTCTTCCGGGACTAATTCTACCCTGCACACTTTTGTCAGCCAAGTGGGATTAGAGTGAGGCAGGCAGAGTTGCAATCCCCATCTGATACTGCTGTGATGACAAAAGCCCTAATTTAGGGACTGTGACACAAGCAGGACTATATATCAGCTCTTCAGTTTATTTTGCCCAGGGAAAGGCTGGAAAAAGCTAGACTGGAAAGAGCCCGCTTTGATAATATTGTTCTCTCACGCACTAAGAGCGCTGACATCATGGTGAAATACTTTTAAGGTAATACAAGCTCAGATTTGGCCGCAGTTGTTGTGTGCTGTCTCTCGCTGCTGCAACCTGTGCACAGCACACCCAACCAAGTTAGAAATGCCAGCTGAATTTCTCCTCTCTTCTCTAGCTGCCAATAGACAGCTCCATTGAAACACGCCATGCCCAGATCCACCCATTTACCATTCCTCTTAACGCCCAACGCACATCTTCTGACTGCTCACCCTCAGCTCCCTCTTCCCTTCCCTCCTTTATCCTTTGCCCAGCTTCTCCCAGCCATCTCTGTTCTCCTCTCTAGGGAAGCAACCTGGGACACTTTTTTCCTATTATTTGTTCTATTTTGCTTTACTCTATTTGTTTTCAGTTTACACAAGCACCATTTATTTTTACATCAGCCAATAGTTGAGATCTTTCTATCATGACTTTGTCTTTACTCATCCCCCAAAATTAATCATCACTTTTACTCTTTCCATACAAGGCTTTCCTCTCATGGTGTTCATTATTCATCCCTAGTTCCTTCTTACAACAGATCCCAAATTCTCCACTGCCCTTGAAAAGCAGAAACTTTTGCACCTCTGAACTTATTTCAGGCATCTAAAGGAATTTACACACACAAACACTGGCTACTTGTGTTCAGAAGAAAAGACACTTATATCTCCACCTCCTTTCTGTCCTCCACTCTGAGAAGCAGCAATTCAGGCAACACAGCTGCTCTCCAGCGCTAACCTTTCCTCCAACAGAAACTAGAATTCAGGGCAGAAAGCAGTCCTCTGAATATCATGGAATGGTGTGGCCTGGAAAGGACCTCAAAGCCCATCCAGTTCCACTCCCCTGCCATGGGCAGGGACATCTCCCACTGGATCAGGGTACTCAAAGCCCCATACAACCTGGCCTTGAACACCTCCAAGGATGGGGCAGCCATGACTTCTCTGGGCAACCTGGGCCAAAGCCTCCCCACCCTCACAGGAAAACATTTCTTCCTGAGATCTCACCGCAATGTCCCCTCTTTCAGCTGAAAACCTTTCCCCATCATCCTATCCCTGCACTCCCTGATCAAGAGTCCCTCCCCAGCTTTCCTGGAGCATCTTTCAGTACTGGGAGACTGCTCTAAGGTCCTCCCAGATCCTTCTCTTCTCCAGGCTGAACAACCCCAACTCTCTCAACCTGTCCTAGTATGGGAGGTTCTCCAGCCCTTGGATCACCTTCTTATCCTCCTCTTGACTCACTTCAACAGATCCACGTCCTTCCTGTGCTGAGTGCTCCAGAACTGAATACACTAGTCCAGTATGGATTTGTGTAACTTGCAAAATTAGGATCCTGTGAAACAGAAGCTGAAGAAAGTTCTCTCCCTTAGCAGAAGGGGCAGCAGGAATTTCTCAGAGCCCAGACTCTTTCGATTTGACATCTACTAAAGCAAGGTGCAACAGGGGCAGCAAGACATGTTCTTTAATGTCTGAAAAGTACTTACATTTCTTGCTCTGTTTTTCCACTTCAGCCTTTAATCTCTTGTATTTGTCTGTTCGGTATACCAGCACCCAAGTTATACCTGAAACAAATACTCAGACGATAACTATACAAGTAAAGACATCTTGCAATAACAGCCAACACACATGCAGAACATACATGTCATGCCTAGAAAGACACAGGATAATAGAACAAAAGGTACCACAGATCACTAGAAACTGTGTCACCACTTCCTTCAAATCCCATTCTCAAGTTTCCCGTAGGGGTGGTGCCCATAAAATAAAGCTCTTCAGCAGTTACCTGCTATCTCACCTAGCGCCTTGTTTCGTGGGACTCATTTAGTTCCTTCAGTCCCATATTAGCCAGCTGTTGCTCACCTTAAAACCAGGAACTGATTAAGGCAATAAACATCTTTGTGTCCTGTATTTACATAGCACAGAGATAAGGCCTGAGGAATAATTTCTGCTACCAGGACCTTCCAGTTGGCAGTGGAACATTTTGAAAAGGCAAACGGAGATATTAGACCAGAACAGACATCAAGACATTCTCCAGTGTAACTCCTCACATTCAAACATGATCATACACATTTGTGCCACAAGTGCAGAACCAGTGGTTTGTGAACAGTTTAATCTGAGCTCCTACACAAAGCTTCCGGCCCTGTTTTTGGCTTTGGACAGCAGGACTGTGCTGAGACACAGGGATCACCAGCTGCAGAGAAGGGAATTCTGTAGATGCCTCTGAAGTAAATGCAGCTTTGTGCTGTGACAGGCAATGGGTTCGTGCACCACCCAACCCCAGATCAATGTCACAGCGCTCCTAAAAGCAAGAATCACACTCCACCTGGGACACTCCGTGCTCTTGAATGCCCAAAGATCAGAATGGTTTGGATTAGAAAGGACCATGAAAATCATACACTCCAACTCCCCTGCAGTGAGCAGGGACATCTTCAACCACATCTGGTTGTTCAGAACCCCATCCAACCTAACCTTGAACATTTCCAGGGATGGGGCATCCACCACCTCTCTAGGCAACCTGTGCCAGTGTTTCAACACCTCAGCATTATTTATTTTTCCTAATATCTATCTACTTTCCTAATATCTGAACTTATTCTCTTTTAGTTTAAAACCACCACCTCTTGTCCTATCGCTACAGGCTCTGCTCTTCCTTATAAGCTTCCTTTAAGTATTGAAAAAGACTGCAAGATCACAGAATCATAGAAGGGTTGGAAGGGACCTCAAAGATCATCCGGTTTCCACACCCCTTGCCATAAGCAGGGACACCTCACACTGGATCAGGGTGCTCAAAGCCCCATTCAACCTGGCCTCGAACACCTCCAGGGAGGGCGCAGCCACAGCTTCCCTGGGCAACCTGTCCCAGGTCCTCACCACCTTCATTGTGAAGAATTTCTTCCTTATGTCTAATCTAAACCATCTTTCAGCTCTGGTAGGAGCCAGGAAGAGAGAGCAGACTCTGACTTTTGTTACCATAAAAAACAGTCCAATGAAACTCTGAGAGCCCAGAGTTTAAGGTATCTGAAAGAAGCATTCCTTTTTTGACACCAAGGCAAAAACAGGGGATTCTCTTGCCATGCGCTCACCCCTGATACACGCGATAGGCTTCTTTTTTTTTGCTAACTGTGTGTATATTCACTACAAACAAGCATCCACCACTTTTAACAAATCAGTCTCTGTTATCCAGTACAATGTACAGGCACAAGCCATCCTGTCCCATACAATATAGGAGCACTGTGAAATGCTATAAAAAACTATAAGTCTGCTGGATTAATATGTTTCTCTTGAGTAATTCATCTATTTAAATGCTTTTATGACATGCCTTTAAGATGCATCAGTTTGACTACCCTATCTACCCAACCCATCCTCAAAAAGCTGCATTTCTTTCAACACCCACAGAATGCCCTGAGTTGAAAGGGACCCACAGAGATCATAGAGTCCAACTCCTGTCCCTGCACAGGACAAACCCAACATTCACACCGAGTTTGAGGGTGTTGGTCAAACGCTTCTGGAATGCTGTCAGCCTGTGACTGCTTCCCTGGGGAGCTGTTCCAGTGCTCCAACACCCTCTGGGGGAAGAATATTTTCCAAATGTCCAACCTAACCCTCCCCTGGAGCATCTTTCTGCCATCACGGCAAGTTCAGGCGAGTTCCTCATAGTCTCCTCCCCAGGAAGGCACCGGTGCCGCCCTGCCCTCCCAAAACCGCACCGGGCGCTGCCAGCCCCTCCTCGCTCCGCCGCCCAGGCCGAGCGCGGCCTCCCCGCGACGCCAGGGCGCGGCACTCACCCTCGGCCAGCAGCGCGGTACACACAGAAATGAACACGATGAGGAGGGTGTCAGCGAACATGGTGCTCATGGTTCCACCGCCCCCCGCCCCAGCAACCTCGCCGCACCCGGAAGCCACCGGCGGGGTCACCGGAAGTCAAGTGTCCGCGCTTCCGGAAGCGACGCCGACCAATGGGAGCGGCGCT